>MU106271.1:108525-406936 GCA_012274485.2 Sinapis alba
AAAGTGGGGACTCACATAATATCTAAGTATAACTATCATCTTACTTTGTTGCAACCACATCCTATCAAGCCAATCACAGAGAAACTTTATATACCTTATCCTAGTATAGCAATAAAATCCATTCTACCAACAACTTAGCAAATACTAGCTTGACTCACCCCTCTACTGATCTCATTTCTTTGCATAAAATAAAAGTGAATGTTTTACCTTTGGAGTATCGATCAAGGGACACATGGATTCTTACTTCCGCAAGTATGTGAATTCCTAGGTATAAAGTCTTCTTTGATCCTTTTCTTCCCTCTTTTTCTCTCTTCTCTGAATCTTGTTAGATCTCTTCTTTTTATTATTTTTCTTTTTTTCTTTTTCTTTTTGGGCAAAGTTGTAGGTGAATAATGGGTCATAGGTAATTTACCTACCCCTCGCTTCCAGCAATGTGTGATCATTCCTTTGAATTAGAATAATGGGTCATAGGTAATGTACATACCCCTCTGCATCTTGGGAAATCATCTCAATCTTTTAGACTTTTAAGTAGATGCTAAAGAGAGAGAGAGAAGGGAACCAAAGGTGCAATGACTTGTACCTTTGAACTTGCAGAAGAAACCCAATCCAGTGAATACCAAGCCTCAAAGCAAGCTGATAATGTCAGGATTAGTGTTGGAAATTAGCTTCGGTTCCTTCAAAATTTCTAAGCAAGTGTGATATAGTGGCAGGATGATCCACTTTAGTATCTCTAGTAATCTCTGCAAACAACCTTCTAAGAATGGTGCTAAAGTGTGGTTAGCCAATAATATTTTTTGATCATAATCCCTTTTTGACTCAATAAAACTTTTTGAAAAACTTATATATATATATATATATATACAGCAAATAAAACTTTAAACAAATCAAATAGCGTTAGCGAACCTCCCCCAGACTTAAATTACATTGTTCCTAGTGTAATCCGCCCCGGTTTGGTTAGGAAAAATTTAAACCATAAGTAATAGTTAAGTAAGAAACTCGATACCAGACTCTGTAATGAGTGCCGATCGATGCGAGTAATGATTTGTCGATCGATGGTTGCGATCCATTATTGACTGATGGTGACTCTGTGGTGTCAATCGATGTCTGACCTTTAAGTTCCAGGTCTCTTTTTCTTTTTTTTTAAAAATATATAAAACTCAAAAATATAAAACAATATTAGTAAAACCTCCCCCATACTTAAACAATACAATCACAAGTGATATTTAGTCCGAGATTGGTGAGTAAAATAAATCATAAGAACACAATTTGATAAAGAAAAATGGTATACCTGCTTGTTGATGGTGACTGTCGATCGACACAGTTAAGTGGTGATCGATCGATGTGGTCGATACTCCATCGATCGACAATGATCAAGTGTCGATCGATGCTCTGTGCAGACTCATATTCCTTTTTCTTAAAAACCTGTAATAATATAGTAAAATGCAAAATTAGACTAATGTAATCTAGAAAATAATTAAAACTAACTTAACAGTGGGTTGCCTCCCACTCAGTGCTTGGTTATTATCTTTAAGCTCGTCGTTTGAACTTTTTGACTAGTTTGGAGGTGGATAAACACTTGGAAAACAAGTTTCTACATCTTCTCTGCTCATCTGAAACCATGTACCAACGAAGCTCCTAATTGCTTCATCACTTCTGGTCTTCTCATTCTTTGTAACCTCTCTAGCAACCTCCATTGAATGCATTCTTCTTTGTAGGTTCTCAATACTGCGCTGTAGCATTTGAAGTCTTGCAGTTGTAGTCTCTGATATATCTTCCAGTTGTTGAGAAATAACTCCTTCATTAGCTTTGAGAAAAAGCAATCTCATCAAACCTATCTTCCAATTGTGTTTCTGCTGCTGTCTTCTGCCGGGTTGCTTCAGTGTCGATCGATGGTCGTAGGGTGCCGCCGATCGATGCTCGTTCATGTGGCCTAATCGCATGCTGTCTTTGTATATTATCCAGATCTTGATTTATCTCATCCATGCGTGTAGTCAGACTGGTAAGGCATTTGTCTATAGGGTAGTAGACATCATCAAGCCTTGTATATAATTCATCATGTGACATCTCTTGAGCTTTGTAGACCTCATGCACAATATCATCAATTTCTGTTATGATGTATGTCCTTTGATCTTCCACAGGCATACTGATCCTTACTGCATGTTCCGGTAGACATATGTAGCTCTCTCTAAAACTGGTTTGATGTCTTCAGTTTGCACATCCACTATTCTTCCGTCTGTAGCTCATGCATTACCATTCTTATCTCTGTAGATGACATACTCATCTTTCTTTTCCCAATGGAAAATTCTTTTGCCTTTGGCATCATAAGATCTCGTTACATGCTCGATACAACCGTCGATCGATGCTTGGCATGTCCTGTCGATAGATGCTGAACTCTCCGGATAGTAGGCAGTTGAAGTACGAAGTTTGTGGATCTTCGGAATGGTACCGTCGATCGATGTGTTCTGTTTGCTGTCGATCGATCTAAGATGTGGAGGTGTGTAGGGAATATTATGAATCTTCTCGATCTTCTGTTTATCTACGTCAATCAATGCTGAATGGGGTACGTCGATCAATATGCGTCTCTCAACTTTCGCCCAGCTGGCGTCCTCTGATACAAGATCATGATATTCAATCAGGTCTCCATCGATCGATGGTGTATGGTGACCGTCGATCGATGCGTGATTACCAAGTTCTTGTCCGAGGAGATCTTCATCTCTGTTGACAAGATCAGACTCGTCTTCTTGGTCAGTACGATCGATGGCGTATGGTTGCCGTTGATCGATGTCGATTTCCCGAATTGATGGGAAATTTGGAAAACACCAGCCTCTTCCAGTGCGGTACCACAGTACTCAATTCGCTCCTCCTCTCTGTAATCTTCGTCGTACTCGAGGTAGGCTGGGGTGTTATTGCCATCTGCATGGCAGGTGTTGCTCGTTGCTGGGCTAAGGTTGTCGATCGATGCGCCTTATCGTGTGTTGATTGATGAATTTTCCACACGGGAATCCCTCTCTGGCAGCTTTCTCTCTTAACTACTATCCAAAAATCCTCATCAGTCAATGCATTGACGTGGTGATTCTGTCCAGACTCTATTTTCTCCTTGATTAAGCTCTCATGTTTGTATCACCTGATTCTCTTGCTTCTTCACATGGGTGTTACGATTTTCGAACTTGGTGATGAGGTTGAGGTACATGCCATCTATGTTTCCTTTGAAGTCCACTGTCATCTTCTGTTGTCCCTCCAAAACTCTATCAACCATTGCTTCAATCTTGTTTCCTTGAGTTTCGGGAGGAAGGTTCTGGTAGTAGGAGGACTCATAGGTTATGTTGTTGTTGAAGGGCCTTCACTGTGAATTCTGATTAAAGTTACTCCTTTGACCATTCCCATAGGAGTTCTTGTTGTAATCTTGATTCTCTTGTCTCTGGAAACCATTCTCATCAAGGTAGTTCGCATCCTCTTCAATCTCATCATCTCCAGACTCCATTGCTTCCACCTCTGCAAAGGTGACATGTTTCCTGAGAAACATATGAACAGTATCCAGCTTTGCCTTGCCATCTTCAATATGCTCATTGCTCATTGCTGGAGTTGCTTTCTTCCTCTCAAAATCTGTGTTCATGGTGCTGCTCCTAGATGTCAGATTCTCAATCAACCTTGTAGCCTCTTCGGGACTCGTAATGCTGAAATTCCCTTCACTGGCTGTGTCCAAAGCCATATGGTACTGTAGTCCAATACCTCTAAAGAAAGTGCTGAGAAGTTGCACTTAGTTGAACCCATGATGTGGACAATCTATCTGGTATGATCTGAAGGATTCCGAAGGGTCTTATGAAAAGGTGGCAATCTTGCTTCTCAGATCTTCTGCTCTTGAGTCATCAAAGAAGTTGCGCAAGAAAGCATTCTTGATGTCAGTCCAGGATGTCAGGGATCCTGGTGGTAACTGCTTGAGCCAATATGAAGCTTCTCCAGCAAGTGAGTACTTGAAGAGCTTACAGAAAAGATAGTCCTCAAGGACTCCATTAGCTTTAATGACAGTCACTAGATCCTCAAATCGCTCCAGATGATCCATAGGGTGATCATGTCGCAACCCATGGTAGGGTGTATGTGCTACAAGTCCGAAGAAGGCGGGCTTGATTTCAAAATCGTGTCTCTGAAAAGCTGGAGGACGAATGGCGGATCTGTTGGCATAGTACTGGTCTGGACGGTTGTAGTCAGCCAGTGTTCTCTGAGCAGCTTGGGCATTAGCTTCAGGTTGAGCTTCTGCAGCGTCTGCTTCTGTATCAGGGATTATAGTCCCCTGATCGCCTATCTTCTAACCTATTGCGTTACACAGGTGACCATCAGGGTCACGCAGGTCTCCGTTCTCTTCCCTAATCAGTATCAAGGTAGCAACCATTAGAACTCATATGTTTCTGTCGATCGATGCATGTTGGATGTCATCGATCGGTTCTAAGCAGTTAGCATCGGTCGATAAGGTGATGTTGGTGTCTATCGATGTGTTTGCGTCTGTGTCGATCGATGCGGAGTGATCGGTGTCGGTCGATGGTAGAGTTCGGATAATAACCGATACGGCCCGTGAAGAAGTGTCAGTCAACGCGGTACTAGTTTCGTCGATTGATGCTTGTCGTCTTTTTTTTTACGGATTGAGCGTTCAATTCTGTCAGGGTCAGAGAGTGCTATCAATCATTGTCCTTTGTTGCTTCTGGTGCTTCTTTGCATGTACTTGAAAACAAGGAAAAGAAAAAAATTACTAGTAACTGGAAAAATAAATACTAAACCTAGACTAAATCCTAGAAATTAAATCTAATGGTGATCTAACAGCCTAGTTCAACATAATCTATTTTGGCACAAAACCTACTCTCGTAGTTGTCCATGTCCTATCATTGAGATTCTAGTTAGCTATTCTAGAATGCAAGAATTAAGCACAACTCAATTGATGGATATTAACTTAACCCAACAAACCTATTTTTGGGTTAATCCATAGATGCTATCATACAACCATGAATCTAATTAGTAACTACTCAAGCATGATCTTTGTCACAGAAAACATAGATGAATAAAACAGATATGATATAAAATATAAAAACCAAATGAGTTCCAAGTGGACCAGGAGGACTCTGAAGGAGGCTCTCCTTTCTCTCCTAATACAAAGTGAACCTAAAAAAAGCTTTCTCTCTCTCTCTCTCTCTCTCTCTCTCTATATATATATATATATATATATCTGTCCTCTCTCTTTTTTTTCTCTGTCTTTGTCCAGACAAATATAAAAACCTAATTCCAGGTCAAAATTCGTCCAGGGTATTTTTGTCTTTTTGTCTTGGGCTTTGATCATCGATCGATGGCAAGTGTGTTGCATCGATTGTTCTCGAGCTTAGATCAACGGTCGACGCCGAGTGTAATCCATCGATCGATGGCGTCGTTGACTCCCTAGATGATCAGCTACGGATTCTTCTCTTCTAAATGCTCCAAAAGCTCCAAGTATCTCATATATCTCCAAAACGTTCTTGGACCTGTAAATATACTAAAATATAGCCTAGACACACATAATATACTCTAAATAGAGCCTAGAATATGGCCTAAAACTGGTAATAAGTAGGCTATATCACCTTCCCACAGTGAGATTGAGCTGATCATTTTGCATAAGATAGAGCTTTGAGTTAGGTTTCCAATGCCCCAGTTTGAGGTCAATCTGGATCCTAGAGCCGAAGTTATGCACGTTTTACGAGAGAGTGGTCTGTCTGCCTCGAGAGAGGAAGCTGTCGAGAAGATGAATGAGTGCCGATCGACGGCACTGCCTTGATGTCGATCGACGGTGATCCCAGATGACAGGCCCGACATGTTTTATGGCCGACTTAAGCCAAGAAGCCATCACAAATTATCAGAATGCCCTTGGATGACTTAAAACCCTATTTATATATTTTCTAAGCCATTGTTGACGGCAACACTTACCAAGTTTTCTTTTATTCAATGTTCTAGGGTTAGGAGAGATGGGAGGAACTCTTTTAGAGTCCTCGTGGAACTCCTTTGGTTCTTTATTTTATATATATTCTATTCATCTATAATTTCTATGACAAAGATCATGTCTGAGTAGATCTCTTGTTAGGTTTAGGGTTTACTAATGATATTAATGAATCAGACAAACAATAGAATTGCTAGGGTGATTGTTAGATATATCAATAGAATTGTGTTTATTGCTTGTGTTCTAGAGTAGCTAACTAGAACCATGATCATATGATAGTTAGGCGCAAGCGAGAGCATGGTCTACTACTAGAATTAATCATGTTGAGCTAGGTTGCTAGAAACAAACGAGAGTTGATTTAGTTAATTTAGTGAACTTATCGAATTAGGTCATAAAGCTTGACTCAAGAGACAATCGATCGACGCATGATCATTACCATCGATCGACGGTCATTCCATGTCAACAAGCAAGACCTGAGACATCGGACTTAGTCAAAAGATTAGACTCGCACGGAGAGCTGGTCTTCTTTTACATTAAATATCAAGTTTTATGATTAATATCCTTAGCTTCTATCCTCTATAATCCACTTGCCTGAAACCCTAGATCTAGCTATTTATTATTATTGTTTACTTACCAATCAATCAATTATCTGCTATAGTTTATTTACTGCTTATTAATCTATTTGCCTAGCTTAATCGCGACTTTATTGAGTTTATTGTGTGTCCACGCTCCCTGTGGATTTTGTGGATTCGATCCCTAAATACTACAATTTGACCTCTCTTGGCAAGAGTAGTTTGTAGGGTTAATTTGATAGAGTTTACATATATATACATAAAATGCCTCCTGTCAACATGTTTAGCGAGGGAACCCATGAGCTTATCAAAGGCGGAGAACATCTGTTTACCTCTTGAACATCTTTGTGGTTATCCCCAATTTTGATGTTCATCCCTTTTTCCATTTATCTCTTTGGAAATCAAGTAAACCGTTATAGCGAATGAGATTTTTCTCGTTCAGTGTTCGTAAGTGGGGCTGTTGCCATGTCTGGACCCTTTTGGGCCATTTACTGGCTTGGAAATTTTTATGATTTCTTTCGGAGAACTCGCCTTTCGTAAGAAGCTAAACATTGGTTTCCTTGAAACAACGAGAAATGAATGTATAGTCATGATGGAATTGTTGTTAAGTTAACCAATTTTGTAGTTTACGCCTGATACTCGAATTTTTACGAAAGACGAGTCTTGCGGTTTTTATCGTAAAATTCCAACAGTAAGTCTAATCGAGACGAAACAAAAGCTTAATTGATCAGAACTTTGGGAATTAATGCATGGCTTGTCCTTGGATTGGAAAGCTTCGAGTTATAAGATTTCCCTGCCCTAGAACAAGATGGACTGATCCGTGGATAGTCATCGCCCTAGGGCAGGATGGTTCTTTGCATAAGTTCCCTGCTGTAGGGCGGGGTAGTCTGTTCCAAACCATCCCTGCTCTAAGGCGGTGTGTTTTGTTGAGCATCGTCCCGCCCTAGGTCGGGGTGGTTTGTGGAGAAACTTCCCCGCCCTACGGCGGTTGTTTGTGCCGAATCGTACCCTCTAGAGCGGGGTGGCTTGTGTCGAACCGTCCCCGCCCTAGGGCGGGGTGGCTTGTGCTGAACCGTCCCCTCCCTAGAGCGGGGTGGCTTGTGCTGAACTGTTCCTTCCCTAGGGCGGGGTGGCTTATGAAGCAAACCTCCCCGTCTTAGGGCGGGGCTGACCTTGGTTCATCCTTGCCCTAGGGCGGAGTGGTTCTTCCGAGCAACGTCCCTGCCCTTGGGCGAGTTGTTTTGATTCATAGAACATTCCTGGCCTTGGACGGAGTGGGATGTTGTTCCAAGGCACATTGTCTAATATTTTCTGAAGTTGTCTCAAAAGGTTCTTCAGAAGAGTTTAAAGGCAATGTTGAGTACTGACTTCGAGACCAACATTTTGGGTTTTCAAGAGACTCGAGAAAGATTGGGTACATGTTATCGAGGAAAAATTCTTCGATTCTAATAAGTTTTTCCTTAATGATCCGAAACTTTTATTGTGATGGTTTTCAGGCATTGATTTCGTCATAACCGGTTTTCACCCAAACACTCAGTTCACTAAAATTGACAGTGCGAATTTTGGTTCCCACAGTTTGGCGCTAGAAGGAGGGTGGCGGATTACTCTTACTCACATGGCCGCAAATAGCATTTCTCAACAATTATGGTAAAACAACTATGGGAACCGAAATTCATATCGTCGATTTTCCTTAATCAAAAGAAAGTTAGGAAACCCTAGCTTTCCTTGAGGTCCCAAAATTCAGCTTAGCCTAACGTCAAGCAGACAAGCAATCAATACAAACGAAACAGCAAACTGCAAAAAGAGAAATATAAAAGAGATAGAGAGCAAAGAAGATCTTATTATGAATTTGCGTAAGAGCGTTAAAACAGGCAAAGCTCGGCTGCAGGAGCTGTTGGCGAGTTCCCTAATTCTAACAACCAAAGACTTAGAAAACCTAATTGAGACGTGATGTAGGTATTTTTTATATCACTTCTCAATTTAACCCTATTTTCCACTTTAATCTCTCAAATAAGAGGTTCAGTATATGATATCTTGCATATTTACTTAGTTTTAGCCTTTCATTTTTATGCATTTTGAGCATTTAGACTAAGTATTAGTTTCCTTTAGGTCCATTTTGCATGCATTTGTCCCTATCAGGTGCTGGAACATCTTATGAGGTGATTTGAGATGTTTGGGAGCCTTAAGATCCAAAAAGAGGTGAAGAATGGGGTTTGGCCGAGCAAAGACAAGCCAAAACACACCTTTGTCGAGAATGGACCGGGGAGAACCAACCGGGTTAAGCCACTCGGGCGTAAAGGAGAAGGTGGGGCGAGGAAGCTTTTGGACCGGGAGATCAGACCGGGGAGAGCAGTCGGGCGTATCAGGTCAAAGAGCACCGGGTTGAACCTAAGAGATTAGATGCTTGAGATATGTAGGTAAATGAGCATTCATCTAGACATAGAACTTGCTTAGGATTGTGTCTAGGCCTAAGGTTGCTAGATTGATAAGAAGTTTACATCTTTAGACCAAAACCTAATCACCCAAGGTTTTATTTCCTAACCCATGAGTTCTCCCATCTCATAATTAAAGAAAGTTTCTATCTTTATTGCATTCATGCTTGTTTCTTGCATTTGAATATTGTTCATAGTTAAACCCATCTCTTTTATGGATTGCACTTAGATTAAACTTGTACTTGCATTCCCTTTGCATTGAGATCCTCTAGGAATGGATTAACATCTAAAGTACTACTTTGATTTGAGCATTAGGACCCTTGAAAAGTTCTCTTGTCAGTATAGTACTTAGGGATCGAATCCACTGAGACTCTAGGATTGGACAATAGACATTGTTTTTGAATTAAAGCTGGACAAATTGTAGTGATAATAATAAAGGTGATTTCAAGATTGATTTAGTTTGTGAATATTAAATTAAGAGATTAGTCTTAGGAGAAATTCCCAGGTAGTATTAGATAATGCAAATTAATAGATTGCTAGGGTTTTAATTAAGCATCGTTCTAGAACTCAAACCTTAGTGTTCGGGAGATCGCTCTTGCGCATCTCGACTGAGTGTCGATCGATGCCAATAAGGTGGAGTCGATCGATGCCAATAAGGTGGCGTCGATCGATGCCAATAAGGTGGCGTCGATCGATGCCAATAAGGTGGCGTCGATCGATGCCAATAAGGTGGCGTCGATCGATGCCAATAAGGTGGCGTCGATCGATGCCAATAAGGTGGCGTCAATCGATGCCAATAAGGTGGCGTCGATCGATGCTCATTCTAAACAGTACTGGTTTCACGGTTTGATGGGTTCTCTAAACTTCCAATTCAACTCTCTTTTATTACTAGTTATTTAGATTGTTTAAGATAGGTTCAGAGTCATAACCATGCTCTCGCTCGCGCTATGGAACCCTAGTTTCTAAGATTGAGGTGATCAGATTCAACTTAGGATTATGAAGAACTTAAACAAAGGACCAAGAAGATTACCCTAACAATTCTATAAGATCAACAAGACACTACTACCATGATTAAAGAACATGATTAAAGTCTGAATAAATTGCATAGAATAAACTGAATAATAAGATAATGAGTTCAAGATCTTCTCTGTAATAATAATCAGATCTCTCTCTCCAATAGATGTAACAAGGTGTTCCAACTCTACTTCTCTATCTCCTCGGCTACCACTTAGCTCTGAGACTGCGTCCCTAGACTGCTTGGGTTAAAACTAAGATAGAAAACCAAAATAAATAGTCAAAATTTCGTCCAGGAACTTGTCTTGCAAATGATGAGACTTGGGTAAAACTTGTAATTTCTCAAGTCTTCATTAATATTGCAGTTCACTTGTCCGTCGATCGACGCACAAGGTGTAACGTCGATCGATGCTTCACGCATAAACTGGCTCCGGCATTGTGTTTCTGGCTGAGCATCCTAAACGCTCCGAAATAGCCCAAAAGCTCCAATTACTTCCAATGAGTACATGGACCTGTAAATACTCTAAAACATAGTCTAACACACATAATAGACCGTAAATGGAGCATATAACATTGTCTAAAACTGGTAATAAATAGGCTATATCAACTCCCCCCTAGACTTACCTTTTGCTTGTCCTCAAGCAAAGAAAGCATGTGAAAGAGGTTTTGAAAAGCGGAGACTCGCATAAATTCTTAGTATAACTGTCAGCCTACTTTGTTGCAACCATATCCTATCAAGTCAATCACAGAGAAACTGTATGTACCCTATCCTAGTACAGGAACCAAATCCATTCTACCAACAACTTAGCAAATACTAGCTTGACTCGCCCCTCTACTGATTTCATTTCTTTGCATAAAACAAAAGTGCATGCTTTACCTTGGGAGTATCGATCAAAGGACACATAAATTCTTGCATCTGCAAGTATCTGAACAACTAGGCACAAAATCTTCTTTGGCCCCTTTCTTCCCTCTTTTCTCTCTTCTCTGAATCTTTTTAGATCTCTTCTTCTTTTATTTTTTTATTTTTCTTTTTTCGCCAAAGTTGTAAGTGAATAGTGGGATCATTGGTAAGTTACCTATCCCTCACTTCCAACAATGTTTAAACATTCCTCTGAATTAGAATAATGGGGTCATTGGTAATGTACGTACCCCTCTGCATCTCGGGAAGTCATCTCAATCTTTTACGCTCTTAAGTAGATGCTGAAGAGAGAGAGAGAAGGGAACCAAAGGTGCAATGACTTGTACCTACAGACTTGCAGAAGGAATCCAATCCAGTGTATCCCAAGCCCTAAAGCAAGCTAATAATGTCAGCATTAGTGTTGGAATTCAGCTTCGGTTTCTTCAAAATTTCTAAACAAGTGTGATATAGTGGCATGATGATCCACTTTGGTATCTCTAGTAATCTCTGCAAACAACCTTCTAAGAATGGTGCTAAAGTATGGTTAGTCAATAATAAATCTTGATCATAATCTCCTTCTTGTCTTAATAAAATATTGTGAAAAACTTATTTATGTATATAGCAAATAAAACTCAAAACAAATCAATTAGCATTAGCGAACTTCCCCCATACTTAAGTTACACTGTCCCATGTGTAATCCGTCTTGGATTGGTTTGAGAAAATTAAATCATAAGTAAATGGTGTTAGAGAAGGTCGAATACACAAAATTCGAGAGGAGGGTTGATCGATGGTTATAGGTTTGTGTCGATCGATGGTATACCATCACCGTCGATCGATGGTATATTCGTACTATCAACTAAACGTATATGTTAGATCGCCGTCGATCGACATCAATAAAGCTGAGTTGATCGATGCGAGGCGTGTTAGACTGAAATCTTGTGTTGGTGTGCCTACTCTTCATGGATCATCTCTCTTTGGGTTAGCTCTATTAGACACTTAAACACACACCAAGACGTCAAAACAGCATAATAACAATAATAATGAGTCTAAATCCAAAAGCAACAACATAAAATAAAATAGATATTAGTCTGAAAATAAAATAAAATAAGAGACGAAGGAGCAACAAGGGAGGCTACTCCTCGTCTGATGTGTCCATATTAGGCTGTTGAGGCTGTGGTGCGGCTCCTGGTGGCGATCTCGCTCTTGCCCTGGGACGGCTGAAGCACGGGCATCGAGATATCGTCTCAACCCTAGCCCATATGGCACGAAGTGCGTCCACCACGACTCTTTGGAAGTCACCATGGTCTTGGATGGGGATCTCTGGAATCGGAGGGAAGGGTGGGAGAGGTGGTTGTGGCTGTGATGGCTCAGGTGCCGCGGCTGCTTCTACCGGATGGGCTGGTCTAAGGCCTCCTCTGCGGCATAATCTGAGTGGTGCGGTGTGAAGGTGCTGCTCAGCTGGTCTGAACGCAAGTTGCTCAGGATCATCAGCAAAGTCTGTCACCTCTGGCGCTAGAAGCGCTATCATCCTAGTCCCCTCGTCGTCTACGAAAGACCAATACTTCCCCTCCTTTAGCCATTGGGTCCTCGCCAAGTGACCGTTATCCATGAATCTCAACTCTCTCTCGACAAAGGCTCCCTCAAAACTGATATCAAGGAAGGTGAATAGAGGTCTCAAGAGACTCCCAATCGTCTCCTTCTTCGAGCCAGTGCCCTTGAAGGATTTGTCCTTCAGGGCTGCCAGGTGCTCAGTAAAAATAGCCCCCAAGTTCACCCAAAGATCGCTCACTGGTGGGGGCAAAATCTCATCGTCGAGCTCCACTAAGTCTATGACGGAGAAGTACAGAAGTGTGAGCTCCTGAACCCTAACCATGTTGGGTTCCATCTTGCACAACAAAGTGTTGGCAAGGACCTTCATGAAGTAGCGAAGGGTGGGGTGACGGAAGCCCGTGTGTATAGTCGAGACCGAGTCGAAAGGGTCTGTAGAATTGAATTCCCAGAAGGGATGCAAACCTGGAAAAGAAGCAACTGTGCATGCGAGACTGCCAGACTCGAACCCTTAGATTTCGCAAAGCTGTGGGATGGTGATCCGGTACCGGATGCCTCTAATAAGAAAAGTCAATGTGGCTTCGTTCGCCACTTTCACCCGAGGGATCTTGTAGAGAACCTGAGCCGTAGCGATGCACTGGCAGACCAAGTGAGGGTAGAGAGGGTATGACTTAGTAGTGATCGTGCCAAGTCCTAGTGACTTGGTGTGTATTTTGTTCTAGCAGGGTAATGAATATCCTAAACAATCTACTGTCAAATTAACTCTAATCTTAACACACTCTATAATACTCTTGTCAAAAGAGATCAGTTGTAGTACTTAGGGATCAAATCCACAGAGAGAAAAGGCACACCAGTGGGAGAAGACTATCCCAAGTGATACCATCACTACTTGGGATGATGGCAAGAGAGCTTTCCTAGACAAGTTCTTCTCTACTTCAAGGACAGCTAAGATCAGGATTGAAATCTTTGGGTTTCAACACAAGAATCTTGAGAGCTTCAGTGAAGTATGGGAAAGGTTCAAGGGCTACTGGTCTCAATTCCCTAATCATGGTTTGAGCAAGGAGAGTTTGCTCAGCACCTTCTACATAGGAGCTCTACCATAGTGCAGGAAGAAGCTTGATACTGCCAGCAATGGTTTCTTCTTGGGAAGAACTGAGGAAGAGGCAGAAGAGTTGGTAGAGAACATGGCTAAGAGTTATTCAGTTTACAGTGAGGAGCATGATAGAGTCAACAAGAGTGATGATCAGCAGACAAAGAAAGAGCTTAAGTCCTTGCAAGAGAAGATGGATTTGCTTATTTCCAACAAAGCTAAACAGGAGCAGATGAACTTTTTGGGTGGTCCTAGTCAAGAATTACCTCCTAAGGTGAATGAGGTTGATGGATTGGAAGGCCAAGAAGAGTTATGCTTCATCAACAACAATGGTTCTTGGTACAGGAAGGAACCTAACTTTCAGTACAACAACTACCAGCCAAGATCTTGTTCTAACAACCAACAAGGAGGATACCAGCCCAAGGAAACCACTCAGCAAGGGAATTATCAGCCTAGGAAAAACACACCTCCTGGTTTCAGCAATGAAGGCAATCAGTCTACTCAGGCTCAAGGCAGTTCCTCACAAGCTCCAGCTTCAGATACAAGTTTTGATGCAATGTTCAAGAAACTCTTGGATTTTCAGGCCAAGAATGAGAAGACAGTGGGCTATGAGTTCAAGAACATTCATTCCAAGATTGATGGAAGATACAATGAGGTCCACAACAAGATCAGAGCTTTGGAAAACCAGTTTGCTGCTATGATCTCTCAGCCAAGTCGCCAACAAGGCTCATTACCTGGCAAGCCAGAGCAAAACCCCAAGGAAAGAATGAAGCCAATAACACTAAGGAGTGGTAAAGAGTTGCCTCCAAGAGTCCTCACCAAGGATGGTGAAAAACAAGGTGGGGAGGTTTCCATAAACATTGATGATGAAGTGGTTATTGTTGCTGAGAAGGTTAATAAAGAGATCCTGGAAAAGATTGTTAAAGCTAAGGGTAAAGGGAAGGTAGGAGAAGAGAAGAGGACAGTGAAACATGGTGAAGCTGCTACTCCAACAAAGGAATCTTCCTTTGTTCCTCCTCCTTATAAGCCAAAGCTACCATTCCCTGGAAGATTCAAGAGACATCTATTGGAGAAGTACAAGGCACTCTTTGAGAAGAAAAAAACGAGTGAAGTTCAGGTCACAGTGCCCATCATTGATGCTTTTATGTTGGTCCCTCAGTACATCAAGTTCTTGAAAGATGATGTGGCTGCAAAGAAGAAACAGATGGAGGGCATGATGATCCAAAGGCTAGATGTTCATGAGTGCAGTGCCATTATCTAAAGGCTAGATGTTCCAAGCAAGCTAGAGGATCCAGGATGTTTCACTTTGCCTTGTGCTCTTGGACCCATGGTGTTTGAGAGGTGTCTTTTGTGGTCCTGGAGCTAGTGTCAGTTTGATGCCTTTGTCTATTGCAAAGAAGCTTGGGTTTACTCAGTACAAGAAGTGTAGACTCTCCTTGGTGTTGGCTGATATGTCAATGAAGATCCCTGTTGGCATCCTAGAAGATCTTCATGTGATGGTTGGTAACTTTGAGATACCCACTGATTTTGTTGTGTTGGAGATGGGTGAGAAAGCTAAAGATCCTTTGATCCTTGGAAGACCTTTCTTAGCCACAGCAGGAGCCATTGTGGATGTGAGAGAACGGAAGATTGATCTTCACCTTGGAAAAGGGAACATTCTTCACTTTGACATCAATGAACTGATGAAGAAGCCAACCATTCAAAACCAAGCCTTCTACATAGAGTAAATGGATGCTCTAGCTGATGAGTTTCTTGAGGAGTTGGAACTTGAAGACCCTCTACAACATGCTTTGACAATTGATAGAGAGGTCCAAGTGGTTGAGAACAAGGAGAGTGCTGCCTATGGGAGAATGCTAGATTCACACAAAGGGGTTGCTGGAGAGGATCAGTATGAAGAGCTTCCACAAGTGGTTCATCAGGCAGCCTCAGCTACAAAGCAAGAGAACAACCAGCAAGATGACTGGAGTGAGCTCAAAGAACCAAAAGTGGAGCTCAAACCTTTTCCCCTTGGTGTAAGGTATGCATTTCTTGGCCCTAATGAGACTTACCCTGTCATAGTGAGTAGTGAACTTAGTAAACTTGAGCTATCTCAACTTTTGAATGAACTTAGAAAGTTTAGAAAGGCAATAGGTTACTCACTTGATGATATTAAAGGGATATCACCTTCTTTGTGCATGCATAGGATACATCTTGAGGATGAATCAATGACATATATAGAGCATCAAAGAAGGTTAAACCCTAACCTGAAGGATGTTGTAAAGAAGGGGATTCTTAAACTCTTAGATGCTGGTGTTATTTATCCTATCTCAGATAGTAAATGGGTATCTCATGTGCGTGTAGTTCCAAAGAAAAATGGTATCATTGTGGTTATAAATGATAGGGATGAGTTAATACCCACTAGAACTGTAACTAGACATAGGATGTGTATTGATTACATGAAACTTAACTCAGCCTCTAGGAAAGATCATTTTCCATTGCCATTCATTGATCAAATGCTTGAGAGGCTTGCAAACCATCCATATTATTGCTTTCTTGATGGGTATTCAGGGTTCTTCCAAATCCCCATACCCCCCAATGACCAAGAGAAGACAACATTCACATTCCCCTATGGTACCTTTGCATATCGTTTTCTGCTTGTTTGTCAAATCTATGAAGGGTCCTACAGAGATGTGAAGACACCAACCTTGTGCTAAACTGGGAGAAGTGCCACTTCATGGTTAAAGAATGGATTGTGCTGGGACACAAGATTTCAGAGAAGGGGATTGAGGTGGACAAGGCTAAGATTGAGGTTATGGTTGCTTTGCCTCCACCAAAGACATTGAAGGACATCAAAAGCTTTCTTGGCCATGTTGGGTTCTACAGAAGGTTCATCAAAGACTTCTCCATGATTACTAGACCATTTAACAGGCTGCTATGCAAGGAAGCCACTTTCAGCTTTGATGTGGAATGTCATGAAGCCTTCAAGAAGCTGAAAGGTAAACTCATCAGTGCTCCCATTGTTCAGCCACCAGATTCGGATCTTCCTTTGAGATTATGTTTGATGCTAGTGACTATGCTGTGGGAGCATTCTTGGGGCAGAAGAAAGACAAGAAGACTCATGTGATCTATTATGCTAGCCAGACCTTGAATGATGCTCAGATGAAGTATGCCACAACTGAGAAGGAGATGCTGGCCATTGTCTTTGCCTTTGAGAAGTTCAGAAGCTACTTGGTGGGATCTAAAGTCATTATTTACACAGATCATGCTGCTTTGAGACACCTCTTGGCCAAGAAAGATGCAAAGCCAAGCCTCTTGAGGTGGATTCTTTTGCTTCAAGAGCTTGACTTAGAGATCAAAGACAAGCCCGGGGTTGAGAATGGAGTGGCTGATCATTTGTCCAGGCTGAAGATTGCAGGTGGAATCCCTATTGATGAAAGACTTCCGGAGTAGCAGGTCATGGCTATTAGAGCAGTGGTTGAAGTTTGCGAGACTGGTAAGAAGATTAAAGAAGTCAATGCAACTAACGAGAAGGGGCCTTGGTATGCTGATTTTGTGAACTATCTTGTTACTTGGAAGGAACCATTGGGTCTTGAAGGCTATGCCAAGAAGAAGTTTTACAAAGATTTGAAGAGGTGCTATTGGGATGAGTCTTTCCTCTACATTATTTGCAAGGATCAGCTCATAGAAGAGTGGTGGCTGAAGAAGAAATCGATGGGATCCTCACACACTGCCATGGATCGTCATATGGAGGCCATTTTGCTACTTTCAAGACAGTTGCTAAGGTTCTACAAGCTTGATTCTGGTGGCCACGCATGTTCAAGGACACAAAAGACTTTATTTCAAGGTGTGATTCTTGCCAAAGAAGATAGAACATCACCAAAAGGAATGAGATGCCTCAAAACCCAATCCTTGAGGTGGAAGGGTTTGATTTATGGGGAATAGACTTCATGGAATCTTTCTATTCTTCTTATTGCAACAAATACATCTTGGTAGTTGTGGATTATGTGTCCAAGTGGGTAGAAGCTGTGGCAAGTCCTACAAATGACTTAAGAGTGGTGATCAAGATGTTCAAAAGCATTATCTTCCCAAGATTTGGAGTTCCAAGAGTGGTCATAAGTGATAGGGGTTCACACTTCATCAACAAGTTGTTTGAAGGTCTTCTCAAGAAGAAGGGAGTGAAGCATAAGGTGGCAACACCTTATCATCCTCAAACAAGTGGTCAAGTTGAGGTTTCCAACAGGGAAATCAAGGGCATCTTGGAGAAAATTGTAGGATCTAAGAGGAAGGACTGGTCCGACAAGCTTGATGATGCACTTTGGGCTTATAGGACAGCCTACAAGACTTCTTTGGAACCACACCTTTCAACCTTATCTATGGGAAGGCTTGCCATCTACCAGTTGAACTTGTGTACAAGGCATTGTGGGCTGTGAAGTTGCTGAAATTTCACATCAAGAGTGCTAAGGAGAAGAGATTTTTCCAGCTTCATGAGTTTGATGAGATAAGAATGGATGCTTTTGAGAACTCAAGGATCTACAAGGAGAAGACTAAGGCTTTTAATGACAAGAGTATCTTGAAGAGAGAGTTCAAGGCTGTAGATCAAGTTCTCCTCTACAACTCTAGGCTTAAACTGTTTCCTGGGAAGCTAAAGTCAAGATGGTCCGGACCATATGGTGCAATTGTGTTGTGGGATAAGAATGGAGGAGATTTCACAGTCAATGGACAAAGAGTCAAGCTCGACATGGCCACTACACTTGAGGAAGATGGAACCCCTATTCCACTTTCTGATCCTACCCCATCCTAGTCCAAAGGGAAGCAAAGTCAAGCTAGAGACTTTAAACAAGCTCACTTGGGAGGAAGTCCTATGTTTATCCTTGTAAATATTGCATTAGGATTTCTTCTTCAAGACATTTGGATGAAGTGGAGTGGTTAAAGTCATAAGGGCTTGGTTTCCAAGATTGGAAAAGAAAGAAACAAGGTTGGAGAAGCGAATAAATAAGAGTGGTGAAAATTTGAGAAGGGACCGGGTGGAGTGTACCGGGGACGCTTACCCGGGCGTGAAAGATGGAAAATGACCGGGTGAAGTGTACCGGGGACGCTTACCCGGGCATAAGGATGGTCGCCTTTGGAACGAAAAGTACCGGGTGTAGAGAACCGGGGACGCTTACCCGGGCGTGAACCC
Organism: Sinapis alba; assembly: GCA_012274485.2. Classification (NCBI taxonomy): domain Eukaryota; kingdom Viridiplantae; phylum Streptophyta; class Magnoliopsida; order Brassicales; family Brassicaceae; genus Sinapis; species Sinapis alba. The sequence goes on from MU106271.1 coordinate 127,188, forward strand.
ATACGGACAAAAAAACAACAACAAAAGGACCGGGTGGAAAGGCCCGGGTACAGCTACCCGAGCGTAAAATCTGCAAGACCCAAGCCTGTCCCGCCTACGACCCAGGTAAGTCTTTCTGACCTTTTCTCGACCCGAACCCGTATTTCCATCCTCAAACCCGACCCGATACCTCTTTCCTAACCCAAATCGACCCTCTCTCTCCCATTTCATCATCCGCAAATCAAAAACCTCTCTAGCCTCAAAGAACCAAAAACACCAAATCTCACTCAAATCTCCACCAAATCACTCCATTCTTTTTCCTAGATCAAAACCTTTCTCCCATTAGTCTATTTTCTTGAATCATTTCATCTTATCCTGTCATCCAAACCAAGGTATTATATCTTTAAGTTCATTTTCGCAAATCTCATGAACCCTAAAATTTTGAACTTAAAATTGGATCATTTTCTTGCTAGATTCTTGTGAAATGGACTAGGAAAGGCTTATATATCCTCCTGGGTAGTTGATTTGATGGTGAAATTGAGCTGAATTTGAACTTTGAGAAATTAGAGTTCATGAAATTTGGGGGGTTTTCATTAGTTGCTTAATTAAGGTTGATTGAAGAGTAGATTGGTTTGCTAAGTTGTGGTTAGGCTTGGTTTGGCTTTAATTTTGAACTGGAAGTTGTTTGCTCTTGGGACTTGCTAATTTGAGACTCTCATATTCATTAAAAAAAAATTGCTTACGTTGAGTACATTGTGATAGCTTTGATTAGGTTAAAGTTCATGAACTAAGCTCACAATTGGTTCTTCTAGCCTCTTTCATTAATAAGAGTTCAACTTTCTTGCGCTTATTCTTTTCTAAGGTTGAAATTTTTAGGTACAATGGGAAAAAAATATGCGAACAAGATTGCAAAGGAAAAGGCAGAAGCTGCAGAGAGAGAGACAACTCAGTTTGGAAAAGCCTTGGGTTCTATGCCAGAGTCAGATAGAGAGCGTCGACAGCAACACACTGCTCAGTCGGGGAAAGCACTAGACTCCATGCCAGAATGTGAAGAAGACCTTAGGAAGCGAGCCTTGGAAGTAACATTGGCTAGAGAGAGAGCAAAGAAAGAAGGCAAGAAGCCAATAATTGAAGAGAGCGAAAGTGATGATAATGAGGAACCTTTTAATGATAATGATGATGAGCATGGTCCTTCCAAGAAAGCCAAAATAAATGATAGCATGGACAGGACCAAGAAGCTAACTGAGGCTGAGATGGTGGATCTCATGAGGCATGGTATTGCTTGGCCTCCAACCAGATTCATTGATAAGGTGATCTTGAAAGAGATGTATGTTGAAAAGGATGTTCAAGCCATTCTATAACACATGAAGGTGGGAAGCTTCTTCACAATGGCCCACCCTACTTTAAGAGAGGTCTCTTGCCAATTCTTGGCTTCATTGAAAGCAACCTTTTACACTTCCAAGCATGTGAAGCAAGGATGGGGACATATCAAGTTCAAGATTGATAACAAGGTCCACTCCATGTCCTTCACAGAGATTGGGCAAGTTCTTGGTCTCCAAGACCAGAAAAACCGCTCACTTCCTAAGCTCACCGGCATCCCAAAGTTAAAGAACATTGCAGATTCGACTTGGAAGTTGTTAACTGGGAAGGAAAGAGGCGGAATGAGAGACAAGAACCCCTCCTTCAGACATCCTACAGTGTGTTACCTCCACAGGCTGCTTGTCCACACACTTTTCCCAAATAAGGAAGTAGGGAATATCTCAGGAGAAGAGCTGCGATTTCTTTACCAAACTTTCCAGCACTATGCTTCTCATCCTCAGTTGCCTATCGTCCACGATGACTTCTACACATATTTTGGCATGGTGGGATTCTCTGTGAGCCGCCTCATGTACTACAAGGGCTGGGCTTGGACAAACCATTATTCAGATCCTCATATTGGTATTGGTGGCTTGATAACACCATTGCTTGCTCACAAGGGGATCAGTTTGGGAAATGATCCAGTTGGCCCAACCTTCTTGGATGGAAACTACCTAAAGAAAGCTCAGTTGTTTATTGGAAGGTTCAATGGCAATTGTGTCTACTCCTACTTGAGGTCTAAGAAAAAGGTTGAAGCAGTTCTTCCAAATTGGGACATCACCAACTTGGAATCTCTAGGAGAAATCAGATTTGATATTGGTGAGAAATATTTCCTTGGACCTCATGGAGCTCTTGGTCCCATGACATTACCATTCGCGAAGAAGAGAATGGACAAGGGAAATGAGTTTAATGAAGGCCATTCAAGCAGGAAGACTGAGCATATCTTTGGCCCTCCTCGTTATCACTTTGATCAACGCCCTGGTGCTATACTTCTTGGTCCACTTTGCCAAGCTCATGACCATATTGGGAATCTTCAGAGGTGGAACAAAGCTCAGGACAGAACCATTTACAAGCTCACCAACAAATGCAAAGAGTTGAGGTAAACTATGAAGAGACCAGCTGAAGCTTCAGCTAAGTTCATGAGGAAGGTGATTGGTCTCTTGACTAAAGGGGCTGTGGCTGGCTGCACTTCAGAAGACTTTGAAGACATCTTTGCTCCTCAGCCTCATCCTTTAGTTGACCCATTGGCGTCTCCATCAAGGAAACAGCTTCTGCGCACCAAGAGAAACCCACCAATCCTGCCATCCACTTCTGGAAATGAGTCCCCTTCACTAGCCTCAACAGATGAGGATGACAACTCTGAGGATGAGGCATCAGCTTCCTCCTACGCTCCATAGAGGTACTCCTTCACCCTTCCTTGTATATTCCATCTCATATTGCATTTAGTATTGGCTTTTGAGTATCTCTCTCCACTTAACAACACAAAGACTGTGTGAATTAAGTGTGGGGGAGGTACAAGTTGCTGATGATCTTGTGTTTTATGTCATGAGCATGCATTGTAGATAGTTATTTGCATAGAAAAACCTTTTAAAAAAATCATGTAGTTGAATTAAGATTGAGTCTAGAGCATTCATCTATTTGCATAGAAAAACAAAAAAAAATATAGTAGGAGTCTAGAAGCATATAGGTTGCATTCACTTGCATAGGGGACTAGGATGATACCAACCTTGTAAAGAGCTCATGCTAAGTACTCAGTTTGATAACCTTTGTAATCATGGCTAGTAGCTTGAGCATCCTTAAGAAAGCTTGTAGACTTTGAGCCTTGAAAATTCTTCTTGAAACTCATTAGATTGATTGAAACTCTCTCTCTTTGAAGCTACCTCCTGTTTAATTTGAACTTGGTGTCTTTTGCATATGGTCCTTTGTGTACTAGGTCATGGCTATATACACTTGAGTTGTCTCATCTATTTTACCAATCTCTTTTGACAAACTCAAGTGGCACTCCATTCCTTTAATCCCTATCTTTCTTTTAAGCCTTCATTGATTGTTGAGTGAGACCTTTTTGGAAAGCTTTACATGTGCATAATGTTGAGAGTATTGGAAACGACAGTGCTTGGTCTCCATTCTTGCTAGATTAGGCACTCTAATGTATAGCTCCTAGGATGGGGAGGTGAGTGTTGTAAAGTTTGATTAGGGGAATGAGAATTGGTTATGAAAGGAAAAGATAGACTCATTGGCTATGAAAGAAAAGGATAGACTCTTAGAACTCTAGAGAAATTATGTCATTATGTCTTAGAGGGATAAGTTAAGATAAGATTGTAGCTCAAGTTTATGAAAGTCTTAGCCCCCATATATATATATATATATATATAAAAAGAATAAAAGGGGGGCTGGCAAAGTTTACTAAGAATAACAAGTTTAGAAAAAAAAAAAAAATCTGAAAATCCCTTGTAAACTTCAAAAAGAAAGAGTTCTAAGTGAAAAAGTGTCTTTGAGTACTTTGGGATGTCTTTGGGTGAGTGATGTGAGTTGGGTATGGGCTACTTGTTTTGAGAGTAAGCCTCCTAAAAAAAAAAGAATATATATATATATATATCTTGAACTCCTTGTTTCACTTCACACTAAAACCTTTTATTACCAAACCAAATAACTTGGACCATTTGACCATTTGCAAGATTTCTATTGTTAGAGTTGGTGGATTTGTAGTTTGTGGATTCATGATGATGAGTGTAGAGGTAAAAGGACTTAAGATAGGCCTAGAGAAGTTAGAGATGGACAAAGTCTTTGCTCATTGCTATCCGTTATGATTATGCAAGGTTATTAGGTTGAGAAGTAAGAAGAGTTTCTTTTGATATGAGTCCCCTCCTATAATCCTCTCCTCCTTAGTTCTTGCAAGTTTACTTGTGGACAAGTAAAGGACTAGTGTGGGGGAGTTGATATTTTGCATATTTACTTAGTTTTAGCCTTTCATTTTTATGCATTTTGAGCATTTAGACTAAGCTTTTGGACCGGGAGATCAGACCGGGGAGAGCCAGCTGGGCGTAACTGGTCGAGGAGCACCGGGTTGAACAGCGCGGGTACAGCTACCTGGGCGTGTCTGGACGAGAGGACCGGGGAGAAAGGCCGGAGTACAACTACCTGGGCGAAAGAGAAGTGTCTTGGGCGAGGGAAGAATCACCCGGGTAGAACAGCCCAGGTATGACGAGTTTGGTCGACCCTGTGTCGTTTTCCTTTCTTTCTTTGGTTGAAAATGAGCTGTTCCAAGGGCCATTTTAGTCATTTGTCTTGATATTTACCTAAGTATAAATACTCTTGTAAGCACTTGGATAATCCATCTTATGATATCTTAAGAAAACAAAAAAACTCTTTTGGTGAAAGGTCTCTCCTTTAATCAATTCATCATCTTGTTCTTGTGTGTTCTTGAGTAATTTTAAGTTCTTATCTTCCTTTCTTCACATGATTAAGCTTAAATCTACCATGGGTTTAAGAGGAATCATGGTGATTAGTGAGTAATCCACTTTTCGATTCATGGGTTAGGGAGATTAAGGGTGATTAGGCTAGATCTAAGATGTATTAGTGTAGATCTATCTATTTCCTTGCTAGTAGAGTACTTCTAATGCTTCTTTTGAATTGGCCTCTCAAAATTTGAGTTCTAAACATTTTTTTCACCTACAAGGTGTTTGATGAAATGTTTGAACCAACTCTCCTTAGCTTTTAACACTCTTTGCAAAAAAAATTTGTTGATAAAGGTGTTAAGAAAGTTTCTTAATCAAGGTTTTATTTCCTAACCCATGAGTTCTCCCATCTCATAATCAAAGAAAGTTTATATCTTTATTGCATTCATAGCTTGTTTATTGCATTTGAATATTGATCATAGTTAAACCCATGTATTTTATGGATTGCACTTAGATTAAGCTTGTACTTGCATTCCCTTTGCATTGAGATCCTCTAGGAATGGATTGACATCTAAAGTATTACTTTGATTTGAGCATTAGGACCCTTGAAAATTCCTCTTGTCGGTATAGTACTTAGGGATCGAATCCACAAGGACTCTAGGATTGCACAATAGACTTATTGTTTTCGAATTAAAGCTAGACAAATTGTAATGATAATAATAAAGGTGATTTCAAGATTGATTTAGTTTGTGAATATTAAATTAAGGGATTAGACTTAGGAGAAATTCTCAGGTAGTATTAGATAATGTAAACTAATATATTGCTCGGGTTTTAATTAAGCACCGTTCTAAAACTCAAATCTTAGTGTTCAGGAGATCGCTCTTGCGCATCTCAACTGAATGTCGATCGATGCCACTAACGTGGCGTCGATCAATGCCAATTAGGTGGCGTCGATCGATGCTCATTCTATACAGTACTGGTTTCACGGTTTGATGGGTTCTCTAAACTTCCAATTCAACTCTCGTTTCTTACTAGTTATTTAGATTGTTTAAGATAGGTTCAGGGTCATAACCACGCTCTCGCTTGCGCTATGGAACCCTAGTTTCTAAGATTGAGGTGATCAGATTCAACTTAGCATTATGAAGAACTTAAACAAAGGATCAAGAAGATTACCCTAACAATTCTATAAGATCAACAAGACACTACTACAATTGAAAAACCCTAAATCTAACAATGAATTACTCATACATAGCAATAAAGAACATGATTAAAGTCTGAATAAATTAAATATAATAAACTGAATAATAAGATAAGGAGTTCAAGATTTTCTATGTAATAATGATCAGATCTCTCTCTCCAATAGATGTAACAAGGTGTTCCAACTCTACTTCTCTATCTCCTCGGTTACCACTTAGCTCTGAGACTGCGTCCCTAGACTGCTTGGGTTAAAACTAAGATAGAAACCCCTAATAAATAGTCTAAATTTCGTCAAGGGGATTGTCTTGCAAATGATAAGACTTGGGTAAAACTTATACTTTCTCAAGTCTTCATTAATCTTGCAGTCTACTTGTCCGTAGATCGACTCACAAGGTGTAACATCGATCGATGCTTTACGCATAAACTGGCTCCGACATTGAGTTTCTGGCTGAGTATCCTAAACGCTCCGAAATAGCCTAAAAGCTCCAATTTCTTCCAATGAGTACATGGACCTATAAATACTCTAACACATAGTCTAACACACATAATAGACCGTAAATGGAGCCTATAACATGGTATAAAACTAGTAATAAATAGGCTATATCAACTCCCCCTAGACTTACCTTTTGTTTGTCCTCAAGCAAACAAAGCCTGTGAAAGAGGTTTTGAAAAGCGGAGACTCGCATAAATTCTAAGTATAACTGTCACCCTACTTTGTTGCAACCACATCCTATCAAGTCAATCACAGAGAAACTGTATGTACCATATCCTAGTATAGCAACCAAAACCATTCTACCAACAACTTAGAAAATACTAGCTTGACTCGCCCCTCTACTGATTTCATTTTATTGCATAAAATAAAAGTGCAGGCTTTACCATGGGAGTATCGATCAAATAACACATGAATTCTTGCATCTGCAAGTATCTGAACAACTAGGCACGAAGTCTTCTCTGACCCCTTTCTCCTCTCTTTTCTCTCTTCTTTGAATCTTATTAGATCTCTTTTTCTTTTATTTTTTTATTTTTATTTTTTAGGCAAAGTTGTAAGCGAATAGTGGGGTCATTGATAATTTACCTATCCCTCGCTTCCAACAATGTGTGATCATTTCTCTGAATTAGAATAATGGGGTCATTGGTAATGTACGTACCCCTCTGCATCTCGGCAAGTCATCTCAATCTTTTAAGCTTTTAAGTAGATGCTGAAGAGAGAGAGAGAAGGAAACCAAAAGTGCAATGACTTGTACCTACAGACTTGCGGAAGGAATCCGATCCAGTGTATCCCAAGCCCCAAAGCAAGCTAATAATGTCAGGATTAGTGTTGGAAATCAGCTTCGGTTCCTTCAAACTTTCTAACCAAGTGTGATATAGTGGCATGATGATCCACTTTGGTATCTCTAGTAATCTCTGCAAACAACCTTCTAAGAATGGTGCTAAAGTATGGTTAGTCAATAATAAATCTTTATCATAATCTCCTTCTTGTCTTAATAAAATATTGTGAAAAACTTATTTATGTATATAGCAAATAAAACTCAAAACAAATCAAATAGCATTAGCGAACCTCCCCCATACTTATGTTACACTGTCCCAGGTGCAATCCATCTTGGATTGGTTAGGGAAAATTAAATCATAAGTAAATGGTGTTAGAGAAGGTCGAATATACCAAACTTGAGAGGAGCGTCGATTGATGGTTATAGGTTTGTGTCGACCGATGGTAGACCATCACCGTCGATCGATGGTAGATTCGTACTATCGACTAAACGTATATGTTAGATCACCGTCGATCGACAGCAATAAAGCTGAGTCGATCGATTTGAGGCATGTTAGACTGAAATCGTGTGTGTGTGCTTACTCTCCATGGATCATCTCTCTTTGGGTTAGCTCTATTAGACACTCAAACACACATCAAGACATCAAAACAGCATAATAACAATAATAATGAGTCCAAATCCAAAAGCAACAATATAAAATCAAATAGATATAAGTCTGAAAAGAAAAGACAATAAGAGACGAAGGAGCAACAAGGAAAGGCTGTTGAGGCTGTGGCGCGGCTCCTGGTGGCGATCTCCCTCTTGTCCTGGGATGGCTGAAGCATGGGCATCGAGACATCGTCTCAACCCTAGCCCATTTGGCACGAAGTGCTTCCACTACGACTCTCTGGAAGTCACCATGGTCTTGGATGGGGATCTCTGGAATCGGAGGGAAGGGTGGGAGAGGTGGTTGTGGCTGTGCTGGATTGGGTGCCGCGGATGCTGCTACCGGATGGGATTGTCTAAGGCCTCCTATGCAGCATACTCTGAGTGGTGCAGTGTGAAGGTGCTGCTCAGCTGGTCTGAAGGCAAGTCGCTCAGGATCATCAGCAAAGTCTGTCACCTCTAGCGCTAGAAACGCTATCAACCTAGGCCCCTTGTCGTCTACGAAAGACCAATACGTCCCCTCCTTTAGCCACTGGGTCCTCGCCAAGTGACCGTCATCCATAATTCTCAACACTGTCTTGATAGAGGCTCCCTCAACACTGATACCAACGAAGCTGAATAAAGGTGTCAAGAGACTCCCAATCGTCTCCTTCTTCGAGCCAGTTCCCATGAAAGATTTGTCATTCAAGGCCGCCAGGTGCTCAGCAAAAATATCCCCCAAGTTCACCCGCTGATCACTCACTGGTGGGGGAAAATCTCATCGTCGAGCTCCACTAAGTCTCTGACGGAGTAGTACAGCAGTGTGAGCTCCTGAACCCTAACCTTGTTGGGTTCCATCTTGCACAACAAAGTGTTGGCAAGGACCTTCATGAAGTAGCGAAGGGTGGGGTGACGGAAGTTCGTCTGTGTAGTCAAGCCCGAGTCGAAAGGGCCTGTAGAATTGAGTTCCTGGAAGGGATGTAGACCTGGAAAAGGAGCAACTGTGCATGCAAGAGTGTCAGACTCGAACCCGTAGATCTTGCAAAGCTGTGGGATGGTGATCCGGTACCAAATGCCTCTGATAAGAAAAGTCAATGTGGCTTTGTTCGCCACTTTCACCTGTGGGCTCTTGTAGAGAACCTGAGCTGTAGCGATGCACTAGCAGACCAAGTGAGGGTAAAGAGTGTATGACTTAGTAGTTATTGTGCCAAGTCCTAGTGACTTGGTGTGTATTTTGCTCTAGCGGGGTAATGAATATCCTAAACAATCTACTGTCAAATTAACCCTAATCTTAACACACTCTATAATACTCTTGTCAAAACAAATCAGGTGTAGTACTCTTGTCAAAAGAGATAAGGTGTAGTACTTAGAGAGCAAATGCACACAATAGATTTCTTATTTCTAAAGACTAAGCTATGTGAATATATATTAGTAATGAATAACCAGATTAAGGAAATATTCGTTCTCAAGAAGTAAGATGCAAAATGGAAATATGCTACTAATGCAAAATGAAAATATGTTACTAATGCAAATATCGAAATATTCTAGATGTAAATATAAATGTAAATATGCTAGATTTAGGGTTTCAAGCTTTATGAATTATAATGGATAGGAGGCACGGAAATGTAAATATTCTACAACTCAAATGTTAACTATTCTGATCCTTTTAACTCCAACTCTCGTATGCGAGCAAAAAGAATGACCATCGATTGACGGCTAAGGCCTGGTGTCGATCGACGGTGAAATCAGAAGGAAGTATGGACGAGATTTGATAAGTCCACCAGACTTATTAGACCAGCTCTCGCATGTATCTAACAGCCTAATTAAACATAATATATTCTGGCACATAACCTACTCTCGTAGTTGTCCATGTCCTATCATCGAGATCCTAGTTAGATACTCTAGAATGCAAGCATTAAACACAACTCAATTAATGGATATTAACTTAACCTAACAATCCTATTTTGGGCTAATCCATAGATGTTATCATTCAACCCTAAATATAATTAGTAACTACTCAAATGGTCTTTGTCACATAAATTATAGATGAATAGAATAGATATGATATAAAATATAAAAACCAAAGGAGTTATAGGAGGACTCTGAAGGAGTCTCTCCTTTCTCTCCTAATACAAAATTAATCTAAAATTGCTCTGTCAAACTCTCTTTGTCTCTCAAGACATAAATATCAATATAAAACCCTAAGTCTAGGTCAAAAACTCGTCCACGCTATTTTCGTCTTTCTGACTTGGGCTTTATCATCGATTGATGCCAAGTGTGCTACATCGATCACTCTCGAGCTTCGATCGATGTCAAGTTTGTTCCATCGATCGATGGCTTCGTCGACTCCCTAGATGATCAGCTACAAATTCTTCTCTTCTAAATGCTCCAAAAGCTCCAAGTATCTCCTATATCTCCCAAACGTTCATGGACCTGTAAATACTCCAAAACATAACCTAGGCACACATAATAGACTCTAAATAGACCATATAACATGGCCTAAAACTTGTAATAAATAGGCTATATCAACTCCCTCAAACTTAACATTTTGCTTGTCCTCAAGCAAACAAGTATGTGAAAGAGGTTTCTAAAAGTGGGTACTCACATAATATCTAAGTATAACTATCACCCTACTTTATTTCAACCACATCATATCAAGTCAATCACAGAGAAAATTTATATACCCTATCCTAGTATAAGCAACCAAATTCATTCTACCAACAACTTAGCAAATACTAGCTTGACTCGCCCCTCTACTGATCTCATTTCTTTGCATAAACAAAAGTGAATGCTTTACCTTGGGAGTATCGATCAAAGGATACATGGGTTCTTACCTATGCAAGTATCTGAACAACTAAGTACAAAGTCTTCTTTGATCCCTTTCTTCCCTCTTTTTCTCTCTTCTTTGAATCTTTTTAGATCTCTTCTTGTCATTTATCTCTTTGTATGTTTTTTTCTTTTTCTTTCTTTTTCTTTTTGGGCAAAGTTGTAGGCGAATAATAGGGTCATAGGTAATTTACCTATCCCTCGCTTTCAGCAATGTGTGATCATTCCTTTGAATTAGGATAATGGGATCATAGGCAATATACCTACCCCTCTGCATTTTGGGAAATCATCTCAATCTTTTAGACTTTTAAGTAGATGCTGAAGAGAGAGAGAGAGAAGGGAACCAAAGATGCAATAACTTGTACCTACAGACTTGCAGAAGGAACCCAATCTAGTGTATACCAAGCCCCAAAGCAAGCTGATAATGTCAGGATTAGTGTTGGAAATCAGCTTCGGTTCCTTCAAATTTTCTAAGCAAGTGTGATGTATTGGCACGATGATCCACTTTTGTATTTCTAGTAATCTTTGCAAATAACCTTCTAAAAATGGTGCAAAAGTTAGGTTAGTCAATCATAATTTTTTTTTCATAATCCCATTTTGACTTAATAAAACTTTTTTGAAAACATATATATATAGCAAATAAAACTCAAAACAAATCAAATAGCGTTAGCGAACCTCCCCCAGACTTAAATTACACTGTCCCCAGTGTAATCCGCCCCGGTTTGGTTAGGAAAAAAATAAATCATAAGTAATAATTGAAGTAAGAAAATCGATACTAGACTCTGTAATGAGTGTCGATCGATGCGAGGTATGATATGTCGTTCGATGATCGCGATCCATAATCGACTGATGATGACTCTTTGGTGTCGATCGATGTCTGACCTTTAAGTTCCTCCTCTTTTTTTTATAAGTATAAAACTCAAAAATAGAAAACAATATTAGTAAAACCTCTCCCAGACTTTAAAAAACACTATCACGAGTGTTATTCAGTCTTAGATTGGTGAGGAAAATAAATCATAAGGACACAATTTGATAAAAGAAAATGCTATACCTGCCTGCTAACGGTGATCGTCGATCGACACAGTTAAGTGGCGATCGATCAATGCGTGGGATACTCCGTCGATCGACAATGATTAAGTGTCGATTGATGCTCTCTGCAGACTCATGTTCCTTTTTCTTAAAACCCTGTAATAATATAATAAAATCTGAAATTAGACTAATGTGATCAAGAAAATAATTAAAACTTACTAAACAGTGGATTGCCTCCCACTCAACGCTTGGTTATAGTCTTAAGCTCGACTTTTGAACTTTTTGACTAGTATGGAGGTGGATAAATACTTGGAAAACAAGTGTCTACATCTTCTATTTTCATTTGAAACCATGTACCAATGAAGCTCCTCATTGCTTCATCACTCCTGGTTTTCTCATTCTTTCAAACCTCTCTAGCAACCTCCATTAAATGCATTCTTCTTTAGAATTCTAAGTCTTGCAGTTGTAGTCTCTAATATGTCTTCCAGTTGTTGAGAAATATCTTCCTTCAATAGACTCTGAGAAAAAGCAATCTCATCAAACTTATCTTCGGGTTGTGTTTCTGCTGCTGTCTTCTGCCAGTTCGCTTCAGTGTCGATCGATGGTTGTAGGGAGCCGTCGATCGATGCTCGTTCGTCTGGCCTAATCGTCTGTGTGTAGTCAGAATGGTAAGGCATCTGTCTATAAGATAGTAGACATCATCAAGCCTTGTGTAGAATTCCTCTAGTGACATCTCTTGAGTTTGTAGACTTCATGCACAATATAATCAATTTATGTTCTGCTGTATGTCCTTTGATCTTCCATAGGCATACTGATCCTTGTTGCATGTTCCAGTAAACATATGTAACTCAGCTCAAACATAGTATCTCTCTCTAGAACTGCTTTGATGTCTTCAGCTTGCACATTCACTACTCTTTCGTATGTAGCTTGTGCATTGCCATTTTTATCTCTGTAGATGCCATACTCATGTTTCTTTTCCCAATGGAAAATTTTTCTGCCTTTAGCATCATCAGCTCTCATTCCATGCTCGATAAAACCCCCGATTGATGATGGGTTTGTCTTGTCGATCGATGCTGAACTCTCTGGATAGTAGGTAGTTGAAGTATGAAGTTTGTGGAACTTCGGAACGGTACCGTCAATCGATGTGTGATGTCTGCTGTCGATCAATCTGAGATGTGAAGGCTTGTAGGGAATCTTAAAAATCTGCTTGCTCTTCTGCTTCTCTATGTCGATCGACGCTGAATGAGGTGCGTCGATCGATGTGCGTCTCTCCACTTTCGCCCAGCTGGCTTGGTCTGATATAAGATCATGATATTCAATCAGCTCTCCGTCGATTGATGGTGTATGGTAACTGTCGATTGATGCTTGATTAACAAGTTGTTGCCTGAATGGATCTTCGTCTCCGTTGGCAAGTTTGGACTCGTCTTCTTGGTCAGTAATGATCGATGGCATAGGGTTGCCGTCGATCGATGTCGATTTCCCGAATTGATGGGAAATTTGGAAAAAGCCAGCCTTTTCCAGTGCGGTACCACGGTACTCGATTTGCTCCTCCTCTCTGTAATTTTCGTCGTACTCGAAGAAGTCTGGGGTGTAATTGCCATCTGCATGGCAGGCGTTGCGTGTTTCTGGGGTAAGGTCGTCGATCGATAACAGAGGGTGGGTGTCGATAGATTGTTGAGCAGTGATCATGTCGATCGGTGTTGTGGGTTGGTGTGTATTTTGTTCTAGCGGGGTAATGAATATCCTAAACAATCTACTGTCAAATTAACCCTAATCTTAACACACTCTATAATACTCTTGTCAAAAAAGATCAGGTGTAGTACTCTTGTCAAAAGAGATCAGGTGTAGTACTTAGAGAGCAAAGGCACACAATAGATTTCTTATTTCTAAAGACTAAGCTAGGTGAATATATATATTAGTAATGAATAACCATATTAAGGAAATATTCCTTGTCAAGAAGTAGGATGCAATATGGAAATAAGCTACTAATGCAAATATGGAAATAATTTAGATGTAAATATAAATGTAAATATGCTAGATCTAGGGTTTCAAGCTTTATGAATTATAATGGATAGGAGGCACGGAAATGTAAATATTCTAGAACTCAAATGTTAACTATTCTGATCATTTTAACTCCAACTCTCGTATGCGAGCAAAAGATATAACACTCGATCGACGGCTAAGGCCTGGTGTTGATCGACGGTGAAATCAGAAGGAAGTATGGACGAGATTTGATAAGTCCATCAGGCTTATTAGACCAGCTCTCGCATGTATCTAACAGCCTAATTCAACAGAATCTATTCTGGCACAAAACTTACTCTTGTAGTTGTCCATGTCCTATCATCGAGATCCTAGTTAGCTACTCTAGAATGCAAGCATTAAGCACAACTCAATTGATGGATATTAACTTAACCTAACAATGCTTTTTTGGGCTAATCCATAGATGCTATCATTCAACCCTAAATCTAGTTATTAACTACTCAAGCATGATCTTTGTTACAGAAATCATAGATGAATAGAATAGATATGATATAAAATATAAAAACCAAAAGAGTTCTAGGACGACTCTAAATGAGTTTCTCCTTTCTCGCCTAATACAAAATGAATCTAAAATTGCTCTGTCAAACTCTCTCTGTCTCTCAAGACATAAATATAAATATAAAAACCCTAAGTCTAGGTCAAAAACTCGTCCAGGGTATTTTCTTCTTTCTTATTTGGGCTTTGATCATCGATCGATGGCAAGTGTGCTACATAGATCGCTCTCAAGCTTTGATCATTGGTCGACGTCAAGTGTGTTCCATCGATCGATGGCTTCGTCGACTCCCTAGATGATCAGCTACAGATTCTTCTCTTCTAAATGCTCCAAAAGCTCCAAGTATCTCCTATATCTCCAAAACGTTATTGGACCTGTAAATACTCCCAAACACAACCTAGGCACACATAATAGACTCTAAATAGAGCCTATAACATGGCCTAAAACTGGTAATAAATAGGCTATATCACCTAGCTCCCGCACCATCTGTCTGAAATCGGTCATTAGCCCCAGCTTCTTCAAGGTACGTCGGTCGATGAGCCGTGTGGGCTCGATAGAAACGCTTTCCCAAGCGTTGTAGGAGAGGCTGTCAAAATTTTCACAATCCTCGCTCACGGGATAATGTGTGCATTCCCTTGATGCTACAGCCTTTCGAGGGTTGGGAAAGTCCTCGAATTTGACAAGTAGAGCCTCTTCCTCTTTGGGCCAAAGTTCTCGGCATAGGACTACGTGCCTGAGTACTGGAACCACCGATCTTGTATTGTGCCTTCGTTCATCTTTTTTCCATCTGCATATAAGAAAGAAAACCAAGGAGAGCGTCGATCGACGACAACTCATGGGAATCGATCAACAAAATCTCACTACCATTGATCGACGGCACCTTGTGGGCATCGATCGATGGTTCATCGCAAACCAAGGGGTACGAGATCTAAAAGAATAAACTCAAATCGTGCAAATTATATGTAAATATTGTAGATAGCACCTAATCTAGCACTACATTGCCTTAGATCGTTCTAAATTCCGAGCTAAACCACGGAAGATTTGATTTTCTTCAAACCCTAAAAATAAATTCTAAACTAAGAGATTTAGAGAACATACCTTGATGATCGATTGATTTGGTGAACTAAACAAGTGTAAGGGTTAAAAATCGAGTTATTTAGGCTCAAGCACGAGCAAAATCAGCCGAAATTTGAGAGAAAAATCGAGTGTTTACTCGTAGGGAATTTTGGCGGTTCGGAGAAAAGTATTTTTATGAATCGGGGTCGTGACGAGTTAATCTACCCGACACTCCCCATCAATCGATGGTTCTGTAGGGGTGTTGATCGATGATCTGTTATGTTATCCCCTTTTTTACTTAAGAAATTTGTAAATGCGTAATTAATAAAATTAATCATATATTTGTTATTATTGTTGTTAGATATATGTTATTATTTTTTCTTTTTTTTAATAAATATTAAATTAGTGGGTTGCCTCCCACTCAGTGCTTGTTTAGAGTCGTTAGCCTGACGAGACAAGGGCTTGTCATTCAGGGTCGGCATCTCGAAACGCATGGTCTGATTATGCGGAATTTCAGCTTCGGCCCAGTAATGTTTCACTCTTTGTCCGTTCACCATTAAATCCTCTCCTTTAGTATTAAATAGGAAAATTGTCCCGTAAAGCATAACTTCTTTAATGGTGAAGGGTACGGACCAACGAGAACGTAGTTTTCCGAAAAACAAAGTCAACCGCGAGTTATACAGGAGTTTGAAATACCTAGAAATAATTTTCTTGTTGTGATAGGCTTTCGTTCTTTCCTTGTATAACTTTGAGTTTTCGTAGGCGTGGTGCCTAATTTTGTCTAGCTCATTTAGCGGGATTAATCTCTTTTCTGGTGCGGGTTTAGCATAGAAATTTGTCTTTTTTTGATGGCCCATTCAGCTTTATGTGTTAATTCTACTGGGAGATGGCATGCTTTTCCATAGAGCAGGTGGAATGGGGGTAGTCCCTAATGGTGTTTTATACGCTGTTTGGTATGTCTAAGGCGCATCATCCAGTTTTAGGGACCAATCTTTTCGGGATGATCCTACCGTCTTTTCTAAGATCTCTTTGATTTGACTGTTGGATACTTCTACATGTCCGCTGGTCTGAGGATGGTAGGGTGTGGCTACTCGAGGGTGAACTCCATGTTTCTTGAGCAGTTTTTCGAACACTCTGTTTATAAAGTGGGTACCTCTGTCGCTTATAACTACTCGAGGGATTCCAAATCTAGGAAAAATAATGCTTTTAAAGAGTTTAACAATACGAAAGCGTCATTTTTTGGGGTTTCTATTGCTTGGACCCATTTAGATATGTAGTCTATGTCAACTAATATGTATTTATTTCCGTGCGAAGAAGGGAAAGGGTCCATGAAGTCGAGGCCCCAACAATCAAACACTTCAACTTCGAGTATGAAATTTTGTTCCATTTTGTTTCTCTTGTTGATTTTTTCTGTTCTTTGGCATGGATCGCATTTTGCTACGTAGGCTTGAGCATCTCGAAACATAGTTGGCCAGAAAAAAACTGCTTGTAGAATTTTTGACACTGCCTTAAAACTAGTGAAATATCCAGCGTAATCGGACCCATGACAATGATACAAAAATTCATGTGTTTCGTTTTCAGCAACGCATCGTCTATATATACCGTCAGAGCAGTGTTTATAAAGATAGGGTTCATCCCAGTGATATCTCAGTATTTCTCTCAAAATTTTATTGATATCATGTGAAGGGTTCGGGTTCTACTTTAGCTGCAAGAATCTTTACTATATCAACATACCAAGGTCTAACAGTGGTGTTCAGTGCACACACACCCCGACTTAAACTTCTACCTCCGTGAGAGTCATTAATTGAGAACGAAGGATTACAACTAACGTTGATATCTATTGGAATGGTTATGTTATCGTCTGTCTTGAATGCATTATTGATCGATGCTTTGCGGTTATAGTCGTTTGATGAGCTTAGCGTGTTATCGGTCGATTCCTCTTCATGTGCCGAACTGACTTTGCCAACGAAAGTTGATTCTGATAAGTAGACATTTTCTGTGGGTAAGAAATCATCTATAGGAACATCGTCGTCTACTCTTGCGGGATAAGTGATCTGCGACTCCGTTTTCAGCTCTTTTCTTGTCTTTTACTTCTATATCAAATTCTTGGAGAAGTAGAATCCATCGTAAAAGTCTCGGCTTGGCGTCATTTTTGTTCATTAAGTATTTCAATGCTGCGTGGTCGGTGTGAACAACTACTTTCGAACCGACAAGATAGGATCAGAATTTTTTGAAAGGGAATACCACTGCTCGTAACTCTTTTTCCGTTGTCGCGTAATTGCGTTGAGCATCACCCAGAGTTCTACTGGTCTAGTAGATAGCATGCAACCTTTTGTCCTTCTTTTTCCCAAGCACTGCGCATACAGAGAAATCGCTGGCATCGAACATAATTTAGAATGGTAGATCCCAGTCTGGTGCTTGGACAATAGGGGCAGATACGAGCGCCGATTTGATTTCTTTAAAGTCTTCGAGACATTCAGGTGTAAAGTCGAATTTTACTTCTTTGCACATGAGTGCAGTGAGGGGTCGAGCAATTTTGCTAAAATCTTTTATAAATCTCCTATAGAATCCAGCGTGTCCTAAAATCTTCTAACGTCCTTGACATTAGCGGGTGGCGGCAGCCCAGTTATTACTTCAATCTTTGCTTTGTACACCTCAATTCCGGCTGCTGAGACCTTGTGTCCCAAGACAATTCCGTTGTTAACCATAAAGTGGCATTTTTCCTAGTTCAAAACAAGATTTTTCTCTTTGCACCTAGCTAATACCTTACACAGGTTATCGAGACATGTTTTGAAATTCGGACCGTATACTGAGAAGTCTCCCATGAAAACCTCCATGAATTCTTCAATCATATCCGTGAATATCAACATCATGCATCTCTGGAAGGTCGCAGGGGCGTTATAGAGCCCAAATAGCATTTTGCGATACGCGAACATTCCATAGGGACAGGTGAAGGTAGTTTTTTCTTGATCGTCCGGATGTATGGGAATCTGGAAGAATCCTAAGTACCCATCTAGAAAACATTAGTATTTGTGGCTTGCAAGCCTTTCTAACATCTGATCGAAAAAGGGTAAAGGAAAATGATATTTTCGTGTGGCAGCATTCAGGTTCCTGTAATCAATACACATTCTATGTCCGGTGACAGTTCTCATGGGGATCAATTCATCTTTGTCATCTTTTACTACCGTAATTCCGCATTTCTTCGGAACAACATGAACCGGACTAAGCCAGTTGCTGTCTGAGATCGAGTAAATAATGCATGCTTCTAACATGAACCGGACTATCATATTCAGGAGATGTGAGCACGCAACCATGAGTGATTCTTCTACTAGGCCGGAGAGATAATCGATATGGTAGGGTTGACCGTCAATCATCACACAATGTTCTGATTCATGGAATCCTCGCGTTGCTGCATCTTTTACGTACTACTTAATAGCATGTGAGATGTGAATGGCAACGCTTAGTGGCATCTCAATTCTTACTTTGTCAAACGCTTTCTTGCATATTGCTTTTTCTTGCTGCTTCTTTTTCTGCTTAGCGTTCTTTGGAGGAAAGGGGTGGTTGCTTGGTAAACCCTGGTTTAAACCGGTTCGGTCGGTTCTTGGTCCGAATGTCGATCGCGTCTTGCTTCTGGGTGTCGATCGATGGTAGGTTCAGAGTGTCGATCGATGGTAGGTTCAGAGTGTCGATCGGTTATTGGTAACAAGTGTCGATCGATATCTTCTACTTCCATGTTCTTTTCCTCTTTCTTATTGAAACAAGTCCTCAAGGTCGTCGGTTTTGTCTAATTCTTCAATTTTGGGCGACATCTTGGGAATTTGCTCGTCAGTGTTGAGCGGGACGGGATGCGATTTTTCTTTTTCCTCTGTCGCGATTCTCGCGAATTCATCGATAGTGATGCTTTCTTTAACGCCAGGTGTTAGTCGTTTACCACTTTGTAAGACAACGACGTTGCAATGGCTCTTGAGGTTAGCGTATGTTTTACTAGTTAAGAATCTGTCCTCTCTCCTGATGGACATAGCGTTACTCGCCACTTGGCCGTCGATCCTCTTAATGTGTTCACTTAGAGTTTTGAATTTTTCCCTCATTTTTGCGTATATCAAATCTAACTTCTCGTTGAGGTTGGCGGCTATTCTACGATTTCCTGTAAAGACTTGATTCTTCTTCGACTTTGGACTTCTTTCGTGTCTATCCACAGTGGTGTTGTAGTTGCTTGTACAGTACTCAGTGCTCACCCTAAATCGTTGGTTGTTCAAACTCATCACATCTGAGAATTCAACTTGCTTTTCAAAGTAGGGAGAAACAGCATTGTCCAGGAGGGTCGCAACTGATGCCCGAGTCTTTATAACTTGAATTGAGTGCTTCTCCTTCTTCTAGCATCTCGATGTGATCGTTCGAGTGTTCAGTAGGAAGAACACTGAACTGATTTTTGCGGTCCATAATTAGGAAGTCAATATCAAGCTCAGAACTTCATGTATGGTTGTCTGATAATCGAATTGCAGACCTATAGGAATAGGTCCTGCTGGGGTTTAGGTATTCGAGCATTGGCAATTCATGCTTTATCTCATTTTTGGAGATTTAGTGATTTGATCAAGGATTGCAGTCCCCTGATAGTTAATGAGTTGGCTTTCTTCGTCGCTTTTACTGTTCATTGGTTGTTATATCAAGACTACTTTCTTATTATCAGCACCAGTAAAGGCGTACTTACCTACTTCCGGTTTGATAGGTCTCGATCGATGGCAACGGAAGGGTGTCGCCCGACAGTAGTGAACTCGCGTTGATCGATCCTGGAGGAGATCCATCGATCGATCCGTGTTTTCCTGAATCCATACTCTCTCCTTTAAGTGCATGTGTCACAGGATCACGGAAAGAATAATTTAGCATACAGTAAAGTAAAAAAAAAAACTCTAAACGATATTCTAAACGAAATCTAATGGCAATAAGAAAGAGTCCCCGACAACGGCGCCAAGTTTGATGTGGGTATTTTTTATATCTGATATAACTTATTTAATATCAGTTTTAGACCATGTTATAGGCTCCATTTAGGGTCTTTTATGTGTGTCTAGACTATATTTCAGAATATTTATAGGTCCAGGTACTCATTGGAAGCAATTGGAGCTTTTTGGCTATTTTGGAGTGTTTAGGATGCTCAGCCAGAAACTCAATGTCAGATCCAGTTTATGCGTGAAGCATCAATCGACGTCACACCTTGTGCATCGATCGACGGACAAGCCGACTGAAAGATTAATGGAGACTTGAGAAATTATAAGTTTTTACCCAAAAATCTCATTATTTGCAAGACAAGTCCCTGACTGAAATTTAGTCTATTTATTAGAGTTTTCTATCTTAGTTTTAACCAAAGCAGCCTAAGCAAGGAAGTTGTAAGCCGTCCCAGAGGCTGAATCAGAGTTGGAACACCTTGTTACGTTTATTGGAGAGAGAGATCTGGCCATCATTACATGGAAGATCTTGAACTCCTTATCTTACTATTTAGTTTATTCTATGCAATTTATTCAGACTTTAATCATGTTCTTTATTGCTATGTCTAAATAATTCATTGTTAGATTTAGAGTTCTTCAATGATAGTAATGTCTTGTTGATTTTATAGAATTGTTAGTGTAATCTTCTTGGTTCTTTGTTTAAGTTGTTCTTGCTAGGTTGAATCTGATCACCTCAATCTTAGAAATTAGGGTTATGACCCTGAACCTATCTTAAACAATCTAAAAAACTGGTAACAAACGAGAGTTGAGTTGATTTTTTGCGATGTACTCGCGGAGATCATTCATCTCATTAAAATCACCTTCAGTAGTTTTTCGGCCTTGCGGTGTTTGCTGCGAGTGATTCGTACCTGGTCCTCTGCTAACTCTTCTTGTTCAACCCATAATATTTTATCTTCTTCTTCAGTCATGGGTTTTTCCAACGATGATTTCTGGCGGCCGGACTGGCTTCGCTTCCTCATCGGATGAACGTCAGCGTCCTCGTCTAAGTGGTTGGACTGATCGATGATGTCCAAGTTGACACGCTCTACTTCATTTTCTTCGGTTCTCTGTGCGCAAGGTGGAAGATCCTCTGTGGTTGGTCGCGCTGCAATAAGAGTTACTTCGTCAGAGGTTTGTCCCGATCAATTTTCTGTGTGTTCGCGGACCTGTGTAGCGAGATCTAAAAGTTGAGACTTCTCCCACTGTGGACTTCCATAGCTACGCGCAGAAGGATACCCCTGGTTCTCAATGTTAAGGTTTCAACCTGTTTAGCAAGAGAACTCGTGAGCTTATCATGTTTGTCCTTCCTCTTTTGGATGGACATGAACATCTCCTTGATCTGCTTGAACGCTGCGGTGTTTGCGTCTCCGTTAACCGCGGAAGCATTCGCAGCTGGAATCTTTTCAATGTTGGCATCGACAAGATTTTCGTCTTGCGGTTGTTGATTGTTCTCAGCATCTGTCAACATGAATGACCGAGCGTGTTGCGGCTGTGAGTTAGATTTATTTGTACTCCCCCCCTCCCACTAGCGCCAAACTGTGAGAACCAAAATTCGCACCGTCGATTTTTGTAATTGGAGGAAAGCTAAGAAACCCTAACTTTCTCTGAGGTCTCGGGTTTTTGCTAGGCCACACGTCAAGCAGTCAGTTACACGTTAAAACACAAGAAAATAAAGATGAATCAAACAAGAGATCAAAAGAGGTCTTACTCCGAATATGCGTATGAGCATTTACAACAAGTAAGAGCCTTGGCCACGAGAGATGTCGGCGAGTTCTCTAGTTCTAGCAACCTAAGACTGCAAAAACCTAATTGAGTCGCAACTCGATAACAAAAACAGAAATTTGCCTAAATTCGTTTGAGTGTTAAGCTTGCTAAGAAAAGTTATGTCTATGCTTCGTATGCATTGGCTCTTCTTATATATCCCTCCATGGTCGATCGTCTTGTTCCCTTTCTGCCTTCGATATGAGTCTATCCTTTTTCGGAAATTTTCCTTAGCCTCTCGATCTTCATGTTTATCCCGGAAACTTGACATTTATCTTCTTTCCATTTATTTTCTGAGAAAATCAAGTAAATCGTCATAGTAGCTGGGCTCCTTCTCATCTAAAGTTATAAGTGAGACTTTGCCGCAGTTATGATTTCTTTCGGAAAAATCTCCCTTTGTATGATGATAGTTCTCGTATTTGTTAGTTTTCTAAGGCAATAAGAATAAAACGTATAGTTGAGATAACAATGATGTTAAGTTAACCATTACTATTTTATACGATTAATTTTGAAATTTTATGAACGACAAGACTTTGCGGTTTTTATCATAAAACTTCATCGGTAAATCCAATCGAGACAAAACAAGGATCAATTTGATCATGATTTCGAGAGTTAATGCCATGCCATGCCCGCCTTAAGAGGGGGAAGCTAGCATGATGGATCAAACCCGCCCTAGGGCAGGGATACTCGACCTTGGATCGTGCCTGTCCTAGGACAGGGAGGCTTAGACCTGATAGTGCACGATCTAGGTCTGGGAGGCTTGGTTGGATTGTGCCCGCCTTTGAACAGGAAATCTCGGACCGGATCATGCCTGCCCTAGGGCGGGGAGGCTAGGAGCGGATTGTGCCTGCCAGAGGGCGGGGTACTTTGGTTGGATCTGCATGTCCTAGGGAAGGGAGCTTTGGTCAGATTGGGCCCCCCCCTAGGGCGGGGAAGATCGGACCGGATCGTCCCTGCCCTATGGCGGGGAGGCTTAGACCAGATTGTGCCCTCCCTACGGTGGGGAGATTTGGTTGGATCATGCTTGCCCTAGGGCGGGGAGGCTCAGACCGGATCATGGCCGCCCTAGGTCGATGAGGCTTGGACCGAATCATGCCCGCCCTAGGGCGGCGAGGTTTGGTTCAAATTGTTCACACTTTAGAGCGGGGAGGCTCATACCGGATCATACTCGCCCTTGGGTGTGGAGGAGGACACAGTGCTCGGGCTTTTCCGTCTTGATGAGACATGGTTGCAGATTGAGATAGTCAAGATGATGAGAAGTTATAATCATTTCTCATATTTTTTGTAATCTCGGGAGTCGTTCGTTTAAAGATTGAGTAATCTTTGTTGAAGTCTTCCTCCTTTTAGTTCTTTACGAAGTGGAGGAAGCTTTTATTCTCTCGTGTTCTTTTTTATTCAAGGAAGGAAACCTTTTTCGTTATGGTTTTCAGACACTCATTATGTCATAACCGATTTTGATCCCAACAATTTTCATTGTTGCTTTCCCTTGGGGAGCAACTAATGTTTGCTTCCTGTTAGAGGAAGCCTGGAGGTACTAGATCTCTTTTTTATTTAGATCTTGGCAGATCCTGAACTTAGAATCCATAGGACGTTGAACCCAGATATTTCTTTCCAGTGTCGTATTCTGCCTCCCTTAGGTGGGTTACTACCGACAATAACA
Source organism: Sinapis alba (assembly GCA_012274485.2). Classification (NCBI taxonomy): domain Eukaryota; kingdom Viridiplantae; phylum Streptophyta; class Magnoliopsida; order Brassicales; family Brassicaceae; genus Sinapis; species Sinapis alba. The sequence continues at coordinate 150,851 of MU106271.1, forward strand.
TAGATCCGTAGATTAAAACTTTGAGCCCAAAAGCTTTCTTGATTTCGTATTTCGGCCTCGTTTAAGCAGGCCTCTATCAATGAGAAAAAGTTCATGAACCTAAATGTAGAGATATGTATCGTATTCCACCCCCATTAGGCGGGTAACTAACGATGCAAATGGTGCAAGTTTGTTGACTTGGATATAGGGATACATTGATGTCATATTCCACCACCCTTAAAGTTGGTTACTAATGAAATTCCCTTTATGTGTCCATAGACGTTTGTTTTAAACCCGGAGGTTGTTATGGAACCCGGAGGTTGTTATAGAACCCAGGGGTTGTTTTCTTCGAGATCGTATTCCTCCTCCCTTAGGTAGGCTACTACCAATCTTCCACTATGCTTCCTACAGAAAGGATTGTTATACTTTTATCTCGTGCTGGTGTGACTTTGACTCTGACAATGGTTAGGCAATCGCCAGGCTTATCGATTGGTGCTGGTGTGAATCTACATGGGGTGGTGATTTAAGCGCATGATTTCATGCTTTCCACGTCTGGATAGGCAGGGTTTTTGTGTGCTCACGGACTTTGCACTTTTTGCTCTATGTATCAACCTTGGGGTTTGTGTACAGTAATTTGCAAATGTACTTTGTGCCCCCTACGTTGTATCTAGCACGTAGCATTTTAACGCAGATTTTTGCACATGTCGTATTGGAGGTTCCGACATATTCTTCGGCTCGTGGCCTTTATGCAGGAACCATGTATGATTGAAAACATACTCAGGCTTGATCCAGCTTGTATGCCCCTTTAAGTGTATTGGTGTTCCTGCTGCTTCTTTACTCGGAACTAAAATTTTATTAGATAGGCCTAGTTCGGAGATATTTGTCATAAATAGGACTAGGAAACCAAAATACTTAAATATTAATAAAGTAGTAGAAAGCATGATTCTAAGATCTTATTTAAAATTGATGGGTTTTGAGGTGCAGGGTAGAGAATTCCAATAGTTTGGTTGAGTCCTGCACTCTAGGTTTTGCAGCCTATATGCCCATGTCCTTGTACCTCGATTACCTTATATAGTCCTTCCCATCCGGGGGCGAGCTTTCTTGCTTATTTATCTTTTGTATTGTCAAGTACTTGTCGGAGAACACAATCCCCTTACAGGAAGGTCCTAGTTCTGACTCTCTTATTGTAGCTATTAGTAACGTCTTGCTGGTAGGACCAGTTTCGTATCCTTGCCGCCTCTCTCTTCTCTTCGAGCAGATCTAGCCTCAGAGCCATTAATTCCTCCTTTTTTATGGAGAGAAGTGTTCTGATACGGTGTTCTTGTGTGCACCTCAGTTGGTAGTATTTGTTAAATTATATAATCTAATCTCTCCTTAATACAATTACATAAGTTAGTTATTACACAAAGAGTTGTAACTCTTCATGTTGTGTCTTTTAGTATGAAGAGTTGTGTCTCTTATATTTGCAATGATTCGATCTCTATATAAAGGTCAATCATAAGTTGTAAACAATATCACAGAATCTCAATAATATAAAAGTATTTCCAGACAAGTTAAGAAAATTCGTAACTTGTGAAATAAGCCTGAAACGTCTATCTTATTCTTTATTTTCGCATTCGTGTGTAACACACTGTGATCGTTGTGTAACACAAGCGGTTGATAAAAGATTAACATGGTATCAGAGATTTACGTTTGAGAGGACGAACAAGAAAGCACTAGTAAGAGAAACACCTTGCGTGAAGAAAAGGAGACTAGAGGATTTTGGCATACGATTTATCGGAAGGACACAAAACGATGCAAAATCAAGTGATTCCCATATTCGATGGAGAGAAGTATGACTTCTGGAGCATTAAGATGTCAACCATCTTCAAAACCAGGAAGTTATGGCCTGTGGTTGAAGAAGGCGTGGAAGCCCCACCATCACAAGTGGATGAGACCCCTGAAACAGCAAGGGCAAGATCGCTTAGAGAAGAAGCGATGGCAAATGATACGTTGGCTTAGAGAAGAAGCGATGGCAAATGATACGTTGGCTTTGCAAATTTTGCAAACTGCCGTATCTGATCATATCTTCTCACGGATTGCAGCAGCATCAACATCCAAAGAGGCTTGGGATGCATTGAAGGCAGAGTATCAAGGCTCTCCTCAAGTTCGTTTGATTCGACTTCAAACGTTGCGAAGGGAGTACGAAAATCTGAAGATGTACGAGAATGAAGATATTAAGTTCTTCACAGATAAGTTGGTTGCTTTGGCAAGCCAATTAACTTATCATGGAGAACAAAAGACTGACGTACAACTCATACAAAAGATACTCATCTCTCTCCCAGCCAAGTTCGATAGCATAGTCAGTGTATTGGAGCAAACAAGCGATTTGACTTCAACAAAAATGGCAGAGTTGATCGGGATTTTGAAAGCTCATGAAGCAAGGTTGGCTGCAAGAGAAGAAAGCACAAGTGAAGGAGCATTTGATGCTCGTGTTAAACAGAGAAATTCTGGTTTCACACAAGACAACTCAAAGCGCCGTGGAGGCAAGAAGTGGTGTGGTTTCTGCAAGAAGAACAACCACACAGAGAGTGAGTGTCTGAGGAAACACAAGAAGGATGATCCTAAGAAGGATCACAGAAGTAACAAGGAGTGTTACAATTGTGGCAAGTTAGGCCACTTTGCAAGTCAGTGCTACTCAAAGAAAAAGGAGAAGGCACATGTAAGTCTTGAAGAAAAAGACTTGAATGAAGACCATATGTTGTTCAGTGCAAGTGAAGCAACAACAACGATAATGGAAGATGTCTGGTTAGTAGACAGTGGATGCACTAACCATATGACAAAGGAGGAGAATTACTTCTCATGTCTTGATAAGAGTATCAAGGTTCCGATAAAGATCGGAAATGGAAGCATAGTCATGACAGCCGGTAAAGGAGATATTACCGTCATGACTAATGATGGCAAGAGGACCATCAGGAATGTGTTCTTGGTTCCGGGTTTGGCGAAAAATTTGTTGAGTGTTCCACAAATTGTTTCAAGAGGATACCGGGTGAATTTCCAAGAGAAGAGATGCCTCATAGAGGATGCAAAAGGCAGGAGGATAATGAATATCCCAATGACTCACAAGAGCTACAAGATCAGGATGAGATCGGCTCAAGAAGAAGAAGCGATGAGCGCAAGTGAGCAAGACAAAATGGAGACATGGCACAAAAGACTTGGTCATGTAGGCAACAAAAGGTTGCAACAAATGCAAGACAAAGACTTGGTAAAGGGATTACCAAAGTTTAAAGTCAGGAAGGAAGCATGTGAGGCGTGTAGACTTGGAAAGCAATCACGCAAAAGCTTCCCAAAAGAATCTCAAACTAAGACAAGAGAAAAGCTTGAGATTGTGCATACTGATGTATGTGGGCCGATGCAACACCAATCAGTTGATGGAAGCCGATATTTTTTGCTATTTTTGGATGACTATACTCACATGTGTTGGGTATACTTCCTGAAGCAAAAATCAGAAACCTTCTCAATGTTCAAGAAGTTCAAAGCAATGGTGGAGAAGCAATCGGGTTGTACCATCAAGACATTGAGATCAGATGGAGGTGGTGAGTTCACTTCACAAGAATTCAACCGGTTTTGTGAAGAAGAAGGAATCAATAAGCAAGTTACCTTGCCTTATTCACCACAACAAAATGGAGTTGCGGAGCGCATGAATAGGTCCTTGGTGGAGATGGCTAGAACGATGTTGGCAGAACAAGACTTACCGCTCAAGTTATGGGCAGAGGCGGTATACACTGCTTCATATCTTCAAAACCGTCTACCATCAAAGGCAATAGAAGAGGATGTCACTCCCATAGAGAAGTGGTGTGGACACAAGCCAGATGTGTCACACATGAGAATGTTTGGTAGCATATGTTACATACATATCCCGGATCAAAAGAGGAGGAAGCTAGACGTCAAGGCAAAACGTGGAGTTTTTATTGGATATAGCAATCAATCCAAAGGCTATAGAGTTCTCATTTTGGAAAATGAGAAGATTGAAGTATCAAGAGATGTAGAATTTGAAGAAAACAAAAAGTGGGATTGGAAAAGGCAAGAAGAAGTCAAGAAGACATTTGAGTTGTCTATGGAAGACAATCAATCGCCTGTGGAGCAAACCGAAGGTATTTTCATCCCGGTGTTGTCTATGGAAGACAATCAATCACCTATGGATCAAACCGAAGGTACTTCCAGCCCTGTTTTCATTCAAAATATTCATGATACAAGTGATGAAGATGAAGAAGATTCTGAGCCACCAAGGAAGTTTAAGTCCATGATTGAAATCATGGAAAAGGCACCAAGAGTTGAACTTGAAGAAGCGGCTCAAGCAATAGAGGCTTGTTTTCATGCACATGAAGAACCATACACTTATGATGAAGCGTGTGGTAAGAAGGAATGGAGAGAGGCAATGGATGAGGAAATAACCATGATTGAGAAGAACAAGACATGGGAACTAGTAGACAAGCCAGAAAAGAAGAATGTGATAAGTGTGAAGTGGATCTACAAGATCAAGACCGATGCAAGCGGAAATCACATCAAGCATAAGGCTCGGCTAGTTGCAAGAGGATTCTCTCAAGAATATGGTGTTGACTACCTTGAGACGTTTGCCCCTGTCTCAAGACATGATACAATAAGAGCCATACTTGCATATGCGGCTCAGATGAAGTGGCGTTTGTATCAAATGGATGTAAAGTCAGCCTTTCTCAATGGGGAGCTAAAAGAAGAAGTGTATGTTACACAACCACCTGGGTATGTGACACAAGGAAAGGAACAAAAGGTGTTGAGGCTACACAAGGCTTTATATGGTTTAAAGCAAGCCCCAAGGGCATGGTATGGAAGGATAGACTCATACTTTCTTCAAAACGGCTTTGAGAGGAGTATGAATGATGCAGCCTTATACATCCTGAAGCAAGGAGGAGATGTGTTGATCGTGAGTTTATATGTGGATGATATAATCATCACAGGAAGCAACATTGAGATCATCAACACATTCAAGGAGAATATGAAGAAAGAGTTCGAGATGATGGATCTTGGATTGTTGAATTACTTCCTTGGAATGGAAGTAATCCAAAAGGATGAAGGCATATTTCTTTCACAAGAAAAATATGCAAACAAACTTATTGAAAAGTTTGGGATGCGAGGCAGCAAGAGTGTAAGCACTCCACTTACACCACAAAAGAAAGGAGTTGAGGATGACAAAGAGTATGGAGATCCGACTAAGTATAGAAGCATAGTTGGAGGACTTTTGTACTTGTGTGCAACAAGACCTGATGTAATGTATGCAAGCGCCTATCTCTCAAGATACATGTCATCACCTCACATGAAGCATTACCAAGAAGCCAAAAGGGTGTTAAGATATGTCAAAGGAACATCAAGCTTTGGAGTGTATTTTACAAGTGTGAAAGAACCAAGACTTGTAGGCTACTCAGACAGCGATTGGGGTGGTTCTAAGGAAGACAAGAAAAGCACTTCAGGTTATGTGTTTACCCTTGGTTCAGCTATGTTCTGTTGGCAATCAAGCAAGCAACAAACAGTGGCACAATCAACGGCTGAGGCAGAGTACATAGCCGTGTGTGCAGCAGCAAATCAAGCCGTGTGGTTACAAAGACTATTTGAAGATTTTGGTCAGAAGTTTGAAGGAGGCATTCCAATCTTATGTGACAACAAATCAGCAATAGCAATTGGGAAGAATCCAGTGCAACACAGAAGGACGAAGCACATAGAGATCAAGTACCATTTCGTGAGAGAAGTTGAGAAGAAAGGAATCATTGAACTAGAGTATTGCAAAGGGGATGATCAACTCGCAGACATTCTCACAAAGGCATTGGGCGGTTCAAGATTTGAAGATCTCAGGAAGCAGCTTGGAGTGAAGTCGAGATATGATTAAGGAGGAGTGTTAAACTATATAATCTAATCTCTCCTTAATACATTTACATAAGTTAGTTATTACACAAAGAGTTGTAACTCTTCATGTTGTGTCTTTTAGTATGAAGAGTTGTGTCTCTTATACTTGCAATGATTCGATCTCTATATAAAGGTCAATCATAAGTTGTAAACAATATCACAGAATCTCAATAATATAAAAGTATTTCCAGACAAGTTAAGAAAATTCGTAACTTGGAAAATAAGCCTGAAACGTCTATCTTATTCTTTATTTTCGCATTCGTGTGTAACACACTGTGATCGTTGTGTAACACAAGCGGTTGATAAAAGATTAACAGTATTGCCTATGTGTCGTAGACTAGTGAGTAGGGAGTTTCCTGTGTGCAAGTCTTAGAGTAGTCATGTAAGCCCACATGACTATGTGTAGTTCCTCCGCCCATCTTCCTTGGGCGGATATCGTTCTCGAGGTACTTGATGATAGTGGTCATCCATGTTATTTCCTCCTTGATGGCTGAGATTTCTGCAGGCTCCGCCTCCTCCTCCATTGCTGGCCACTGGAGCACAAGCAAAGGGATACTCATTAAGCTTTTCGCTTCTAGGGCTGACCCTAATTTAGCCAGAGCGTCGGCCCCAGAATTCTGCTCCTGGGGGATCTAAGTGAGGTTGCTGCTTCAAAATTTCTCGATCATGTGCTTTGCGATAGATAGTTACTTGACCATGCTGGCGTGTTTGGCCTTGAATTCTCCCTGGACCTGATTGATTATCAGCTGCGAGTCACTGAAAACATGGATGTCTTCTGCCCCTATTTTCTTAGCAAGCGTGAGTCCTGCTATGATGGCTTCATACTAACTCTCATTGTTTGTTACTTTTAAGTTGTATCTTATGGCTCTTGAAGCTATCTCTCAGTGGGAGATGTGAGCACTATGCCTACCCCTACTCCTCTTACATTGTTGGGCCCATCTACGTGTAGGGTCCATTCTCATGTTTCTCCTTTCTCGTACGGATGTTGACTTCCTTTTCCAGAGCCGGAAGCATGGTTAGGTAGAACTCTGCCATTAAATCTGCTTGTACTTGAGACTTGATGGCGGTGGCAGGCTTGAACACCAAGTCACATTCCCCCAGTTCCACAGCCCATTTGACCAAGCGACCGAATACCTCTGGCTTATGGAGTACAGTTCTAAGACCATCTCCATCCCCACTCCATATTTTACTCCAAAAATAGAGTGAAAAATGGAGTGTGAACAAAAAATAAAAGATTACTCCAAAAATGGTGTAAATTTTTATTTTTTGTTCCTACTCCATTTCTCACTCCATTTTTGGAGTAAAATATGGAGTGGGGATGGAGATGCCCTAATAGGGAGCGATGTTATTACCATGATTTGGTGAGCCTAGAAGTACGGATGCAACTTCCAAGCAGCGACTACCAAGGCTAGAGCCAGTTTTTATAGGTGGCTATAGCTGATATATGGTGTTTTTGACATCTTGCATATATGTTTTCTAATTGGTTTTCAAGTCTTTATCCAGTCTTCTTAATCCTTTTCGAGTCATTCCAGGTATATAGTTGCATTGGATGGAAGATTGACCAATTGGAGCAAAAGAGTGCAATTTGGAGTTTTCTGCATAGCAGTCGGACATTGCAGCCTGATGGATGATCCCGATCGAGCGGAGCAACCGAGTGCCTGCTCCAGCGGCAAAGATTTTTAAGGAAATTACAAGTTATTTCGAGATTTGGCCTTATCATCCCATATTTCTATCTGGGCCGCCAGCAACCTTGATATATATTCTCCATCTCATTTCTATTATTTTTTACGCTAGTTTGGAAGAAGAAACCAGACCGTAGAGTTTCATTGTTGTGATTTCGTACTTTGTAAAGGTAGAAGGCCTTCTCTCTCGGTTTAGAGAAGAATCCCCTTAACCCTATTTTTATTTATCGGCAATCATATTCATGTTTTACTCAGTCTATGTCTTTGTGCTTTCTTGTTTTATGGCTGAGTAGTCGGCTTGCTTAGTCTAGGGTGTTAGGGTGTTAGATATGTGAGCTTGACATAAATAAGTTATAAATCGATTGTCTTCATTCACTGTTTTTCTTAAAGCTTGCATTAAACTAATCACTTAGTGCATGAACTTAGGCATAACCTGTACATTAACCGTGCATTGGGTTGCTAGACATGACTTGAATGAGCATCACATCTCTAGCCAGCGAAAGTAGATGTTAGGGTGTTTTGTAAACAGATCGGACTTTATTTTAATGTTTGTCATCGCGTCTCAGTCCAAACGACAGTTTAGGTACTGAGATCGATTGACAAAAGGTGAAGCACCACGACAGTGGGCTGATCTGTCTTGAGTGATCCGAGTTAAAGACTAGTGCTAAATTGAACTTGGATAATTGTTTGGCTCACGATTGTTTAACATTAAATCAAACCATCCCAGGCTAGCATTCTTAATAATCTGAAAACCCCCAATCAATTTGTTACTTGCTTTTTTACGATATCTTATTTTAAAAAACATTCATTGTTTTAGCTTGATATTGATCCCATAACGATAAAGTGTAAGCTGTTCCTCTGGAATTGAATCTCAATTACTATATCTACATTGTTAGCTTGCAGTAGAAAATATACAATTTTAGTGTATCAAGTTTTGGGGGTGTTGCGATGGAGACCAGCTTTTACCTTTATTTTTTTGTTATATATTTAGTCTAAGACCTCTAACTTGCTCTATCCTTATTGTTTCGCTAATGTTCAGCTGCGTGACCAGTAGACTTGCTCGGATAAATGCACAAGGAGAATTGTTTATACCTAGCAACCAGAAGCTAACAAGGTTAGAAAGAACAAACCGTCAACAACCATGGCCGAACAATTCCACAATGTGCAACTACGGCAATCAAGAGCAACTCGCTGCTGAGTTGAAACAGATGCTTCAGATGCAGAAGACCATCCAAGCTCAGCAGGAAGCTGCTCAACAAGCTTCTCTACTCGCTGCGCAACAGCAGTAGGAACAGCCGGAACAAGCTGCTCCGATAGAGCAGAGAAACCTTTCGCGTAACTTTCTACTACGCGCTCTGCCATTACTCCACCATCTTGTACACAGCAAGAATTCGAGATCAAGCCTGCCCTGATCACTCTGGTACAAAGAAATGTGTTCACTGGTCTGCCGGCAGAGATCCCAATGGAGCGCATCGAGAGTTTTGAAGAAGTCTGCAGCTTTACTCGCGCAAATGGCGTACCACCTGACTACATCAAATGCATGGTATTTCCGTTCTCTCTTGATGGAAAAGTTGCAAGATGGTTAAAGTCGCTCCCTCATGGCTTTCTTACTTTGTGGGAGCATGTCAGATCAGTGTTCTTGAGCAACTTCTACACAAAGGCAACGACTTTTGCATTGAGGAACAAGATCACCTCCTTCAGACAGCTCACTGATGAGCCCTTTTGTGACGCATGGGAGCGTTTCAATGACTGCCGCAGAGAATGCCTTCACCATGGATTTGATGATGATTACCTCCTAGGCATTTTCTATGATGGAGTATACTGAGAATACATGAGTGCTCTAAATTCTGGGAGCAATGGAGACTTCATGACTCAGACCACTGATGGAGTGTTTGAGCTGATTGAAGACATGGCTGCTAGATCGGCCAATAAGAACCAGGAGACCGATTGATCCAAGAAAGTCAACAGTGTCGACACCCATAAGATAGATGAGCTTACAGCCAAGGTTGATCAGCTACTGAAAAACAACCAAGGGAAAATCTTCATCATGGAGGAAGCTATAACTGAGCAGATTCAGAATACTCAATATGTTGCTCCCGAGACTGAAAAGAAAGGAAACAATCAGGAAGATGTCAGCTACATCAACAGACATGGGTATGTGCAGAACCAAAACTACAGTTAGAACCCCAACGTCAGGAACAACCCGCAGCTGTTCTCGTACGGGAGCAAAAACCTTCATTTTCAGTCATTCACATAATCGGTTCGTGGGTCAGAATCAGAATCAGAATCAACAACAGCCGCAGAGCAACCAGTAGGCTGCTCCAGCTGCAGCGAGCAGTCCGCAAAATGAGCTGAAAAATCTCAATGCTATGATGCAGCATATGCTCCAAATCCAGTAGGTTTAGGTCAAGGCACTGAATCAGGTTACCATAGACATCAACACTAGGATGGAAAACATGTTCACCGAGCTGAATACAAAATATGATACTGTGAGCAACCACATAAGGAGGATGGATGTTCAGCTTGCTCAAACAGCTGAGAGTGTCAAGAGGCAGCAAGTGACGCTCCCTGAAAAAATAAAAATCATGGGGCTGACACTGTAATGCAACGGAGTAGCTGTTTAATGAGACTGCTCTAGGCGCATAAGAAAGACCAGAGCACCATGCTAGCTTTGAAGTGACTACTCCCGACGAACCTACTGAGATTCCACCAGTGCGAGTCTATGTTCTTAAGGTTCCCTATCCAGTTCCACCAAGACATTTGATGGATCCCATTAGTGAAGAGAAACTAGCAGGCTTTAACAAGATGGTGAGAAGGCTTCCTAAAGAGATTGCATTCGAAGATGCTCGACAGATTCGTCCATTTCTTATGTTCTTCAAAAACTTTTGAGAGACTCAAGAAGATATTAAGACCCTCTATAACAAAGCACTGCCTACACAAGCACAAAAGGTATTCCCTAAGGTGGATGACCCTGGAAAGCTTGATTTTCCATGTTCCATCCCTGGAATGGAATTCAAGGAACCTCGTTGTGACTCCGGGTCTAGTTTCAATCTTGTCTCAAACGCGAATATGGATGACTAGGAAATTTTTGATGTTCAGTCTTCTCTAGTGACTCTTGCTTTTGCAAACTCTTCCACGACAGTCCCTTATGGCACCATTCGCAATCTCTTTGTCCAACTAAGGGACTGTATCTCCATACCGAATTTCAAGTTGTTGAGATAAGCAAGGATTATGAGATGCCTTTCAAGTTGTTGAGATGGAACAAACTCTCAAATGAAGTTGAGAAAAAGAGTTTGTTCAACGGATTCTCGAATTTGAAATATGATCTCTTCGACATATTACTTTTAGAAAAAGACGATGAAAAGGAGAAAGGGCTTACTCCACTTCTCTAACCGTCCGAACCACCCAAAGAAGGTCAGAGCTCAGTCCCTTAGAGGCCGGCTCGCCCAAGGGAAATCTCAGTTCCTCGGGACAGCTTGCCCTAGGGCGAGCTCGGTTCCTCGGGTCAGCTTGCCCCACGGCGAGCTCAGTCCCTCAAGGGTCAGCTTGCCCTAGGGCGAGCTCAGTCTCTCAAAGGCCAGCTCGTCCAAGGGTGTGCCCAGTTCCTCAAGACATCTCTCCCTAAGGTGAGCACAGTTCCTTAACGGCCAGCTTGCCCTAGGGCGAGCTCGGTTCCTCAAGTCAGCTTGCCCCAGGGCGAGCTCAGTCCCTCAAAGGCCATCTCGCCCAAGAGTGGATTCTTTCAAACCAGCTCGCCATAAGGCGAGTACGACTGCATCACATCAATATCAAGCCATGGCCATGTTGTCTCTAGTTTCATTTTGATCGGAGTTACCGTTGGGGTTTTACGATAAAAACCGCGAAGACTTGTTTTCTCGTCTAAGTTCAAATCAATCGTACAAAATGTTGACGGTTAACTTAAAACACCAGATGTCACGACTGTATGATTTATTTAAACTTTTTTATAAAACCGGCCTCGTATCGAAGGTGATTTCTCAAAGAAATCGTAAAATCACTCAAAGTCAAAAAACGGCACAAAGAGGTCTAAAACGCGACTAAAAGCCCACTTGTGGTTTTAGACGAGAATGATCCTGAGATTAGTATGAATTTTTATTTTTTATTTGTAAGAGAAGATAAATTTCAAGTTTTGAAGATAATCATGAAGACCAAAGAAAAATGGAATACTTCCGCAAAGCGGTAAATTCGACCCTAGGGCAGAAAAGGAAGGTGAAAACTGACCTAGGAGGAGTATATAAGAGAAGCCAAGGCGAGAGATGCATAAGACTCTCTTGAGACTCTAGAACTCTCTGTATTTAGAAACCATAGGCTTTATCTTCGACAAGTTCGGTTTCTATGACTTGCACTCATACTAGACGAACTCGCCCAGGCAGTTCGATCTCTTGTTCAAACTCTCTAACTGAACTGCGTTCGGCTTGATCCTTGAAAGGGGTACGTAGGAAGCCTTTCATAAGGTCCAGTCCGAAATCAACAAAACCTTTTTGTGTCTTCTTTGTCTTTTGTTATCGAGCTGTGACTCAGTTATATTTAAGGTTTTAGGTAGCTTGAACTAGATAACTCACTGACAACTCTTGCGATCGAAGCTTTTATAATCTTTTCTAACAATCGCAATGCTCTTACGTGGATTCTAAATAAGATCTACTTTTTCTAGATTCGTTTTGTTATCTTTTATGTTTTTGACATTTGTTTGGTTACTTGTCGTTGGCTCTCCCAGAGAATCCGGACCTCAAGGAAAGTAAGGTTCTCTTTGCTTTCCTCCATTCACTAAAATCGACAGTGCAAATTTTGGCTCCCATTGTTGGATATGAGATGGACCAGTTGGAGCAAAAAAGTGCAATTTGGAGTTTTCTGCATGGCAGTCGGACATAGCAGCCTGATGGGTTATCCCGATCGAGCGTAGCAACTGAGTGCCTACTCCAGCGGCAAAGATTTTTAAGGAAAATACAAGTTATTTTAGGATTTTCCTTAATCATCCCATATTTCTATCGGAGCCGCCAGCAACCTTGATATATATTCTCCATCTCTTTTCTATCATTTTTACGCTAGTTTGGGAGAAGAAGCCAGACCCTAGAGTTTCCTTGTGGTGATTTCATAATTTGTAAAGGGAGAAGGCCATCTCTCTCCATGGGGATCCTTAGAACCCTTTTCGTTAAGCTATCCATCTCCTTCTCATTATCTCCTCTCCTAAGATGCTTTGGAACATTTTCTTTTCTCCTCCACAAGGTTCTTTTCTCAATAGCCTGATCAACTTGCCTAGGCTTTGATGCATCTTCAGAATGATGACTGATGTTGTATGCTTGTGTATTTGAAACTTTGGATTGGCTTCTGAGTGCATTTAGTCGGGCTACATCTATATTACGTAGTTGCACTTGGTAGGTAAAAGGTGATCGTCGATCGACGTTGGTGACGTTGTTGATCGTCGCCTGACTTTCTCTGTTGATTGATGACTGATATATGGTGTTTTGACACCTTGTACATGTTGTTTTATCAAAGGTTTTCAAGATTTCATCGAGTTTCCCTAGTCTTTTGGAGTCATTTCAGGACTGGAGCAGGTTAGGAAGCTCATGGAGGAGTACATGAAGAAGTGGATTCAAACTAGGCTTTTTCCTGCGTATCAGAGACGAGGGAGCAAGCAGACAGGTGCTCCCACCCGTAGCCAGCATGAGGCTGCTCCTGACGAATATGGAAGTTGCCTAATATATCGTGATTTGCCCTAATTCCCTTCTGTTTTTGGACCCAGCCGCCAGCGATTCTCTCTCTCTCCCCCCCCCCCCTCTACTATTTATTCCATCCTAGACTATTTTCTAAAGCGAATTCTACTCTAGAGAAACTCAAGAACAAGAGATCATTTTGGTTATTTATGAGATTTGAGCTACTTTGTAAGAGAGAAGGATTTGCTCTCTATTGTTTCGAGAAGACCTCTAAACCGTATTCTTTTTATTACAGTAGCATTCATGTCTTATTCCATTATGTTCCTTGCAATTTCTTGTATGATTATGGAGTAGGCGATTTGCTTAGTCTAAGGTGTTAGGGTGTTAGATCCATGACCTAAACATAAATAAGTTATAAATTTGTTGTCTTCATTCATTGTTTATCTTAAGGCTTGCAAAAAACTGATCACTTGATGCATGAATCTAAGTAAACCTAATTATCAAAAGTTCTTAGGTTGTTAGGCATAACTTGAATGAGCATTGTGTCCCTAATCAGCGAGAGTAGATATTATGGCACTTTGTGAACCTATCGGACATGTCATGTACTGCTCGCCATCGATCTCAGACCAAGTGAAAGTTTAGGATCTGAGACCGATTGGCGTAGGGAGAAGCACTGCGAAAGTAGGTTGTTCCGAGTTAATTGTTCCAAGTTCTAGGTTGTCCCATAACTGAACTTGAATAATTGTTTGGCTCAGCTTTTAGCACCCGTTAAAAAACCTTAGGCTAGCATCTTAATCATTCTGAAACCAATCCAACTGTTTTATTTGCTTGGTACTTTTGATTGTTTTCGAAACTCAACTCATTGACTTAGCTTGATTTTTATCCAATAAGAGTAAAGTGTAATCTGGTCCTCTAGAATCGAAACTCAAATATTGCAATAACCACTGTTAATTTGACAGTAGCAAGGATTCGTTTTTAGTGTATCAAGTTTTGGCACCAAGAGGATCTCCTGATTTTATCAAGTGTATGATGTTCCAATTCTCTCTTGCCAACAAGGCTTCAATATGGTTGAAGTCACTGCCAACCGGCTCTCTTACCACATGGGAGCACGTGCGATCAGCCTTCCTTAGCCATTTCTACACCAAGGCGAAAGCGGCTGCTCTGAGGAACAAGATCACTTCTTTCAAACAGCATGCTAATGTGCCATTTTGTGATGCTTGGGAAAGGTTTAATGACACCCTTAGAGAGTGTCCTCCCCTTGGTTTTGACAAAGATCACATTCTGATCATATTCTATGATGGAGTTGACTGAGAATTTTGCAATGCTCTCAACTCTGCGAGCAATTGAGACTTCATGACACAGTCTACTGCTGGAGCATTCAAACTGATCGAGAACATGGCTGCTAGCTCTGCCAATATAAACCAGGAAAATGACCGCTCCATGAAGGTGAACAGTGTCGATACGAAGTGGAAGGAGAAATTATCTGTCAAGGTTTATTTACTGCTGAAGAACAACCAAGGGCAAGTTTTCATCTTAGAGGAAGCGACGTCTGATCAGATTCATATCAATGCAGAAAATGCTCCAGAAACTGAGAAAAAAGCAGACGATCAGCAGGAAGTGAGCTACATCAATGGACAGGGATATGTGCAGAACAGAAACTATGCTCAGAAACCCAACGTCAGGAACAATCCACAGTTGTTCTCCTACAGGAGCAACAACATGGAGAACACTGGTGATCAGACGCAGAACAACCAGGCTCAAGGAGCAGGATACCAGAAGGGCTTCCCCCAAAATTTTCAGGAAAAAACCTTTATCTTTAGTCAAGCTCAGAACAGATTCCAGAACCAGCAAAAGTCGCTGAACAACCAACAGGCTGCTCCGCGTTCCGGTAGCAACCAACAGGACGAGCTGAAAAATCTGAGCAACATGATGCAACAGCTCCTGCATAGCCACCAAGTTCAGGTCAAGGCATTGAACCAGGTCATCAACACAAGGATAAAAAACATGTTCACTGAGATAAACACTAAGTACGATACTGTGGCCAGCCACATGAGGCAAATTATGTCCAACTTACTCAAACAGCTAAGAATGTCAAGAGGCAGCAGGATACTCTCCCTGGAAAACTGACAAAAATCCCAGGGATTGTAATGCAGTTGAGCTGAGGAGCGTAAAGCAACTCCCTGATTCAGTACCTAGAAGATTTACTGCAACAGAGAAGGGTAAGCAGAAGCAATCAGAGCAACCTACCGGGGCTGCTCCAGGCGTCGAGAACGGTTCAGAACAGTCTGTTGAGGCTTATCCAAAATTCACTACTGAGATTCCTTCTCCTCGTGTCTACACACCCAAGGTTCCTTACCCTGTTCCAGCAAAGAAATCTTGCAAGGATCGCGAGGAGATGAAGTGCAAAAAGATGTTTGAGGATTTGACCATAAAGTTACCTCTAATTGATTCGATTTAGATGATCCCTTCAATGGGCAGCCTTATGAAGGGGTTGGTCTCAGGGAAAATCTCAGGAGATAGTGAGGTGATGATGGACTCCAAAGAGTGCAGTGCAATGCTCCAGAACAAGATTATCTAGAAGCTGGGTGATCCAGGAAAGTTTGTCCTCTCAGTTTAGATTGGGAAGACTGTTTTTGCATGCTCTATGTGCGACTTAGGCTCAAGTGTTAATCTGATGACATACTATGTGCCTAAAAGGCTCGGTTTAACCAATTTCAAACCGACCAGGATCTCCTTGGTCTTTACAGACAGATCAGTCAAACTGCCAGTGGGTGTTCTTGAAGATCTTCATGTCCAGATTGGAAATATGTGGTCCCAGCTGATTTTGTGATTTTAGAGCTTGAAGATGAACCTAAAGATCCGTTCATATTGGGCAGACCCTTCATGTAAACTGCTGGAGCAATCATTGATGTAAGGAATGGAAGGATCTCCAATTGGGAGATATCATGATGAAATTTGAGATGAAAAAGTTGCTCAAGAGACCAATGCTAGACGGTCAGACCTTTACAGTGGATGAAGATGATGCGTTGGAACCTCAAGAAGGCATGATTGAGGAAATCCTAGCTTAAGATCCACTAGAACTCGCCTTGATCCGAGCTGAGACTGAGCATATTGTTTTGAATGTGGATGCTGATGAGTATGAAAAGATGCTGGATTCAAGAAAATGCATTGAGAAAATAGTCGCCTATCTCAGTTTGGGAGAGAGCAAGGAAGGTGACAAGAGCAACCCAGCTGGAACAATTGTTCCCAGAAAAATGGGTGCTCCTGAAAACCAGATCAACGATCCATGGAGCGAATTAAAAGCTCCAAAGATCGAGCTTAAATCCCTTCCCACCAGGCTCACGTACGCATTTCTTGGGCTAAATTCCACATACCCTGTAATTGTGAATTCTGAGTTGAACAATGTGGAAACTGCCTTGCTCTTGTGTGAACTTAGGAAGTATCGAAAGGCACTAGGGTATTCACTAGATGATAGTCTTGGAATTTCACATGATTTATGCATGGACAAAATACATCTGGAAGATGAATCGATGACTTCTATAGAGCATCAGAGGAGGTTAAACCTGAATCTAAAAGATGTTGTAAAGAAAGAGAATGAAACTTCTAGAGGCTGGAGTAATCTATACATTTTCTGATAGCAAATGGGTTAGTCTTATTCATGTAGTTCTTAAGAAGGGTGGATCACTGTGATTTCAAATGATAGGAACAAATTAATTCCTACTAGAACAGTCACTGGTCATCGCATGTGCATTGACTTTCGTAAGTTACATACTGCAACTCGCAAGGATCACATCATACTTCCATTCATTGATCAAATGCTTGAGAGATTGTCTAACGACTCATATTACTTCTTTCTAGATAGTTATTAAGGTTTCTTTCAGATTCCTATCCACCCAGATCATCAGGAGAAGACTATGTTCACATGCCCATATGGAACATTCGCCTCTAGGAAAATTCCCTTTGGTCTGTGCAATGCTCCAACAACTTTCCAACAATGCATGATGTCCATTTTCACTGATTTAATCGAGGATATTATGGAAGTTTTTACGGACGATTTCAGTGTCTATGGAAACTCTTTTGCAGTGTGTTTGTCGAACTTGTACAGGGTGTTGCAGCGGTGTGAAGAGAAGCACTTGGTCCTGAACTGGGAGAAATGCTACTTCATGGTCCGCAATGGGATTGTCCTTGGTCACAAGATTTTGGAGCAAGGGATTGAAATGGATAAAGCCAAGATTGAGGTGATGATGAGTTTACAGCCACCTAATTCTGTTAAGGGGATCCGAAGCTTCTTGGGAAATGATGGGTTCTACAAAAAATTCATCAAGGACTTCTCCAAGATATCAAGACCACTCACTCGGTTGCTCTGCAAGGAGACCAAGTACGAATTTGACAGTGACTGTTTTGCTGCTTTTCACACGATTAAAGGAGCTTTAATCAGCGCTCCAATTGTGCAACAACCGGATTGGGACCTCCCTCTTGAGATCATGACAAATGCCAGTGATTTCGCAGTAGGAACTGTCTTGGGGAAGAGAAAGGATAAGAAGCTGCATGTGATCTACTACGCGAGTAGGACCCTAGACGAAGCTCAATGCCGATATGCAACTACTGAGAAGGAACTGCCGGCAATTGTCTTTGCCTTTGAAAAATTTAGGTCCTACCTAGTAGGTTCTAAAGTGGGTGTGCACACAGACCATGCTGCCTTGAGGTACTTGTTGGCGAAAAAGACGCAAAACCACGCATACTTAGGTGGATACTCCTGCTCCAGGAATTCGACCTTGAGATCAAGGACAAAAAGGGGATTGAACATGGGGTTGCCTATCACTTATCTAGAATGAAGATTGATGAAGAAACAACTCTGGACGATACTCTTCATGTGGACCAGGATTATTCCATTAATCTAAGTCGACCAACCGTACGGCTGCTCCCTACCAACTGCTTTGAAAACCAAGAGCACTCAGTTGCCGCAATCAAGAAGAGGTACCCACACCTGTTATGGTTTGCTGAGATTGCAAATTTTTTAGATGCTGAGAAAGAACCAATGGATTTTACTGGAAATGAGAAGAAAAAGTTCCTAAGAGATGTGCGCCACTACTTTTGGGATGAGCCATACCTTTATTGGCATTGTAAAGATGGAGTCTTTAGAAGAAGTGTGGATGAAGCTGAGATTCTAGGGATTTTACATCACTGCCACGGTTCTTCAAATGCAGGGCACTTTGCAACTTTCAAAACAGCGTCAAAGGTGCTCCAAGCCGGGTTTTGGTGGCCCACCATGTTCCAAGACGTGCCCACCTTTATCTCCAGGTGTGATACATGTCAAAGGCAAGGGAACATCAGTAGGAGAAATGAGATGCCACTGAACTTCATCTTGGATATTGGAGTGTTTGATTGTTGGGGAATAGACTTCATGGGACCTTTTCCCCCATCCTTCAAGAATGAGTACATACTAGTGGATGTCGACTATGTATCTAAGTGGGTTAAAGCGCTGTCTAATCCCTCAAATGATGCAAGAGTGGTGCTCAAGATGTTCAAATCAGTGATCTTTCCAAGATTTTTGAGACCATGCTGCAAAAAAATGATGTCAAGCACAAGGTGGCTACTCCGTATCATCCGCAGATCAGTGGCCAGGTAGAAGTCTCCAACAGGGAGATCGAGAGCATTCTGCAGAAGACAGTGAGCACCATGCGCAAAGACTCGTTCGTCAAGCTGGACGATGCTCTTTGGGCGTACAGAACAGCCTATAAGACACCTCTTGGGACCACTCCCTACAACTTGGTCTATGGAAAAGCTTGTCACCTACCAGTAGAGTTGAAGTACAAGGCAGCATGGGCTGTCAAGTTACTTAACTTCGACATCAAATCAGCAGCTGAAAGGTGCTCCACTCAACTCCATGAGTATGAAGAAATAAGGCACCTAGCCTATGAGAGCTCAAAAATCTACAAGGAAGGAACCAAACTTCACCATGACAAGAGGATCATCAGGAGGAAATTTGAACCAAATGATCAGGTCCTGCTCTTTAATTCCAGGCTGAAGCTGTTACATGGTAAGTTGAGATCAAGGTGGTCTGCACCTTTCAAAATGACGGAGGTTCGACCCTATGGAGCCATTGTGTTGTTGGACACAAAAGGAGGAGAATTCGTTGTGAATGGTCAGCGTTTGAAGCCATACCTAGCTGACACAACCATCACTCAAGGGAAAGAAATTCCCCTAGGTGATCCATCCTTAGCCTAATCGGCTCTCCAAAGTCAAGCTAATGACTTAAATCAAAAGCCTGGTGGGAGGCAACCTACTGGTGAGTGTAGATATTCTTAGGATTTTTTATTGCTTATTTTAGGTTTTAGTGTTTTTGTGTTTCAGATAAAACCCAAAAAAAAAAAAAAATTAAGGTACCTTGCTCCAAAATCAGAACATTCTGGAGGGAGCAAGCAGACGTGTGCTCCGCGCCAGGTAAGTACCTCGACCCAAACAAAAAAAAAATATATATATATATATAATAATTAAAATATTAAAAAATAAAAAAAAGGAGGGGGGACAGTTACTAGGGTTTCCCTATTAAAACTCCCCCACTCTCCCAACTTCTCCACTTCTCCCATTATCGATTTCTCCAAAGCTCTTAACCCAAAATCCTAACTTCTCTAATTCTTACTCGATTTGGGTAATTTTTGGTTCTAACTTGGATTAAAAACCGAGCCCTCATCATCCGTGCAATCATCTCCCAAAATCGACCACAGTAAGAACCTTAATCGCCTCTTTTTGAACATGCAAATCGCAAATGGACAATGGATTTTTGATCTTCGATTTATTTCATTCCTGATAGATCGATTTAGGGTTTCATCACTATAAATCGACCACTCCTTTTTCTGCTAGGATTGAAAAAGAAATTAGAACAATGGTCTATGAAATCGATTAGGTGGTTTAGATCATGCGATTTGAAGATTTTGGGTTCATTGTTGAAATCGATTGATTGATGCTTAGTTCTTGGATTTGGAAGTTTATTGATTAGAGGACTCTTGGAAAAGCATGAAATTGTTGAGAAACTTCACAAATAACAAAAAAATTCCATCTTTTTTCAAGTCTCCAAACAAGCAACGCTAACTTTTTGCCTTCTTTGTATTGCAGATGCCTTCAAAAACCAAAGCGCTCTTTAAGTCATCCACCCGTGGAGCACGCACATCAGACTCTGCCTCTCAGTATCTCGAGTCCTCGGGAACATACACATGGCCGCGCAAGGAGGAGGAAAATCCACATCAACGACCCTGCTCTACCATCTCTCTCAGTCGACAGTTGGGACCGGTCCGATTCTCGTCACTACAATGCCTTCCTAGGCGTGACGATTGCTCATACGCGTCTTTTTCACACGGGATCACTCTGCCACCTTGGTCTCCACGAGGATGTGCACGCTGTTCTTGGACCAGTGGGCATTGCGGGCCTATGCTATGAGAGCCAAACTATGTTCCCTGATTTGGTTATGCAGTGTCTCGCCACAGCTACGATCGTGTATGAGGAGCCTGACCATCCTACATTTGACACTGCCTCATTCTCCTTCTTTGCTTGAGGAATGAGTTATCAGCTCTCTATGGACGAGTTCACTGTGCTGTACGAGATGGAGACTGAGCCAAAGAGAATTTCTTTCCCAAAGAAGTTCCCATCTACCCAGCTATTTTGGGAACTCATTGCATCAGGGGAGTTCAAGTTAAGATCGGCAAGCCAATCACAAAGCTGCAACCCTACAGTCAGGATCGTCTCCAAGGTGCTCAGAAACCTCCTGTTCGTGAAAGAGGTCACTGCAAAAGTGACAAATGGAGAGCTTTAGATACTCTACGCAGGGATTGAGGACGAGATCAGGACTGCGAACGCTAGCATCCCACTAGCTCAGCTGACGACGAACCCTGGTCTTTTCTTCGCTCAGATGCTCGTGGAGAAGAAGACCAGAGTACTCCAGAGAGATAGATCAAGGTCGACAAAGCGATGCGGAAGCGTGCTCACACCTTTGTTCAGTTCATCAACATCCCCTACCTGATCCACTGCAACATTTTGCAGGGTGATGACACTTACAACTTTAAGGATCGAGAAGGGAATGCTCTCTACTGAAAGCTCCATCATACATCCATCACTGCCTTGGAGGTGTTCGACAACATCAGATTCTTGTCTGGTCCTAAGTTTCTTTGTGCCGATCCGCGAGCAGCACCGCCTTCACCAGACGACCACATGGACTATGTGGAAGATGTAACCCCAATTCGGACCCACTTTGTAGATGATAAGTAGGACTTGGGTCCTATTGTTGACAACCCTGATGCAGAGACGTACAGGGGCTGGATGGTTGATTCACAGCACAAGAACAATAGTCTCATGAAGAGGATTCTGCGAGCAGTGACTAGCAGTTGTTTCCAACCTCCACGCATGGGATCAGCCGGAGGAGAGCAGGCAGGTAGATTATAGCCATCCGCTGAGGGTTCTCACAGGCGCAGGAACAGGAGGCAGCCTGGTCAGTCTGACAGCGAGGAGAAAGACTGAATAACCCACATCTTCCTTACATTGTCTTATCCACCTGAACTCTACTTTATTTGGTCTTCCTATTTATTTTCACACCAGAGACGGTGTGAAGTAAGTCTGAGGGAGGTACTTATGTGTACTAATTTTCTTTGTTTCTACTTGTTTGGATTTATGTCGGATTTTATGTCAAGTCGTTTGATTTTTATTGAGTCAGTTTGTTAGGATCGAGTCAATCAAAACTTTGTGAGAATTAGAACCTTATTATGTGATGTTTATTAACCACCTTGTGTTTCAAGTTATCTTATTCAGTGACCTTAGCAGTTACGAAAGACACACATGTGGACCTGGAACACCTTGACTTTATCTCACATTTCTCCAGAAGATTTCGACTTGTTGAGGTTACATTAGAAAGACCTTGCTCTACCTTTATTTGAACCAAATATTGACTGAAATTCTTTTTATCGTGGGCACTAGATTAGGAAAACAAACTTACACTTAGGACATCTTATTCCTTTCTATCCCTCTCGTTGATCTTGAGTGACTAGCTCATCTTTATCTAGTTCCCACCTTGTAACTTTACCTTTATTCCACCTTCATGCATTATGTTATTTCAGTGTCATATGTGCAAAAAGGTCGAAGAGAAAAGCATCGACGCAGTCTCTTACTCGTTATTGCTGAAAAGAAGTGAGGTCATTAAAGAGAGCATGCAAAGTCAGGGAGCAACTGCTCCAATATGGTTGCTCCATTTTGGAGAAAGGAAAAGAGAGCAAAGGCAAAAAGAACTAGAATGGTCGAGCAAATGGGACCACTAGTGGCACGAAAGACTCCATATATTACTTCCCTCTCTATCACATCATCTTTGTTCCATATTCATGTCTAATATATATATATATATATATATATATATATATATAATTAAAATAAATAATAATAATAAATAAATAAATAAATAAATAAATAAATAAATAAATAAATAAATAAATAAATAAATAAATAAATAAATAAATAAATAAGAATAAAGTAATAGAGAAGGGGAAGAAAGAAAGACATGAGCCACTGAAATGGTCCATCAAAAGAGTGGACGCCAAGCCAAGAAGGAGCAGGGGAATGAGATCAAGCAAATGAGTAGAGGCTGTGACCATCAACGGATCTACCCTCTCTTGCTATTTTGTGCGATATCATGCATCCTCTACAAAGAAAAGGTAACCCTAAACACGCTTACCTCCACCACAAAACAGCATGTTCTAACACCTAGCGCCGTCTACCCTAAATAATGCATGTGATAAGAAGCTCACGCTGAACCATAGTGGAATGTAAGGAGCTTGTTCTGGAAAGTGTGACTTTGTTAGGTTTCAAATAGAGAGTATGGGGTCGATATGAACAGCAAGTCAGTGGGGTTTCGGTAAAACTGTGTTGTCCTAGTATTTTTGCTTGCATGGTTCAGAGATATGTGGTTGAAATATTGATTGTTGAGAATAAGAGAGTTCCCACACTTTCAAACCTTTCTCCATGTTCTGGATACTTGATTGTTTGAGGACAAACAAGGATCTAAGTCTGGGAGAATTGATATATGGTGTTTTCACACCTTATACATGTTGTTTTATCAAAGGTTTTCAAACTTTCATCGAGTTTCCGTAGTCTGTTGGAGTCATTTCAGGACTGGAACAGATTAGGAAGCTCATGGAGGAGTACATGAAGAAGTGGATGCAAACAAGATTTTTTCCTGTTCATCAGGGACGAAGGAGCAAGCAGACATGTGCTCCCACCCGAAGCAAGCATGAGGCTGCTCCCGACGGATATGGAAGTTACTTAATATATCGGGATTTGCCTTAATTCCCTTCTGTTTTTGGACCCAGCCGCCAGCGATTCTCTCTCTCTCTCCCCTCTACTATTTATTCCATCCTAGACTATTTTCTAAAGCGAATTCTACTCTAGATAAAATCAATAATAAGAGATCCTTTTGGTTATTTAGGCAATTTATGAGCTACTTTGTAAGAGAGAAGAATTTGTTCTCTCTTGTTTGGAGAAGACCTTTAAACCTTATTCTTTTTATTACAGTAGCATTCATGTCTTATTCCATTATATTCCTTGCGATTTCTTGTATGATTATGGAGTAGTCTATTTTCTTAGTCTAAGGTGTTAGGATGTTAGATCTATGAGCTAAACATAAATAAGTTATAAATATGTTGTCTTCATTCATTGTTGATCTTAAGGCTTGCATTAAACTGATCACTTGATGCATGAATCTAAGTACACCTAATTATCAAAATTTCTTAGGTTGCTAGGCATAACTTGAATGAGCATTGACTTGGTGTGTATTTTGTTCTAGCAGGGTAATGAATATCCTAAACAGTCAACTGTCAAATGAACCATAATCTTAACACGCTCTATAAAACTCTTGTCAAAAGAGATCAAGTGTAGTACTTAGGGATCGAATCCACAGAGAGCAAAGGTACACAATAGATTTTTTATTTCTAAAGATTAAGCTATGTGAATATATATATAATAGTATTGAGTAACCAGATTAAGGAAATATTCTTTGTCAAAAAGTAGGATACAATATGTAAATATGCTACTAATGAAAATATGAAAATATTCTAGATGTAAATATAAATATAAATATGCTTGATCTAGGGTTTCAAGCTTTATGAATTATAATGGATAAGAAGCACGGAAATGTAAATATTCTAGAACTCAAATGATAACTATTATGATCCTTTTAACTCCAACTCTCGTATGCGAGCAAAAGGAATGACCATCGATCGACGGCTAAGGCCTGGTGTCGATCGACAGTGAAATCAGAAGGAAGTATGGACGAGATTTGATAAGTCCACCAAACTTATTAGACCAGCTCTCGCATGTATCTAACAACCTAGTTCAACAAAATCTATTCTGGCTCAGAACCTACTCTCATAGTTGTCCATGTCCTATCATCGAGATCCTAGTTAGCTATTCTAGAATGCAAGCATTAAGCACAACTCAATTGATGAGTATTAACTTAACCAAACAATCTTATTTTTGGGCTAATCCATAGATGTTATCATTAAACAATAAATCTAATTAGTAATTACTCAAACATGATCTTTGTCACAGAAATCATAGATGAATAGAATATATATAAAATAAAATATGAAAACCAAAGGAGATCCAGGAGGACTCTGAAGGAGTCTCTACTTTCTCTCCTAATACAAGATGAAACTAAAATGCTTTGTAAAACTTTGTCTCTTGACTTCTTTTGTGATGTCTTTGTCAAGACATAAATATAAAACCTTAATTCTAGGTCAAAACTCATCCAAGGTATTTTCGTCTTTCTGACTTGGGCTTTGATCATCGATTGGTGGCAAGTGTGCTGCATCGATCGCTATCGAGCTTAGATCATCGCTCGACTGTAGATGTGATCCATCGATCGATGGCTTCGTCGACTCCCTAGATGATCAGCTACGGATTCTTTTCTTCTAAATGTTCCAAAAGCTCCAAGTATCTCATATATCTCCAAAACATTCCAGAACCTGTAAAGACACTAAAACATAGCCTAGACACACATAGTAGACTCTAAATAGAACCTAGAATATGGCTTAAAACTAGTAATAAATAGGCTATATCAACTCCTCCAGACTTAACTTTTTGCTTGTCCTCAAGCAAACAAGTCTGTGAAAGAGGTTTTAAAAGTGGGGACTCACATAATATCTAAGTATAACTATCACCCTACTTTGTTGCAACCACAACCTATCAAGTCAATCACAAAGAAACTTTATATACTTTATCCTAGTATAGCAACCAAATTCATTATACCAACAACTTAGCAAATACTAGCTTGACTTACCCCTCTACTGATCTCATTTCTTCGCATAAAATAAAAGTGAATGCTTTACCTTGAGGGTATCATTCAAAGGACACATGTTTTTTACCTCTGCAGGTATTTGAACAACTAGGTACAAAGTTTTTTTTGATCCCTTTCTTCCATTTTTTCTCTCTTCTCCGAATCTTTTTCGATCTCTTCTTCTTCTTATTTTTTTCTCTTTTTTCTTGGGCAAAGTTGTAGTCGAATAATGGGGTCATAGGTAATTTACCTACCCCTCGCTTCCAGCAATGTGTGATCATTCCTTTAAAATTAGAATAATGGAGTCATAGGTAATTTACCTACCCCTGTGCATCTTGGGAAATCATCCCAATCTTTTAGATTTTTAAGTAGATGCTGAAGAAAGAAAAAGAAGGGAATCAAAGATGCAATGACTTGTACCTTCAGACTTGCAGAAGGAACCCGATCCAGTGTATACCGAGCCACAAAACAAGCTGATAATGTCAGGATTAGTGTTGGAAATCAGCTTCGGTTCCTTCAAACTTTCAAAGCAAGTGTGATATAGTGGCAAGATGATCCACTTTGGTAACTCTAGTAATCTCTGCAAATAACCTTCTAAAAATGATGCTAAAGTGTGGTTAGTCAATAATAATTTTTTTATCATAATCCCTTTTTGACTCAATAAAACTTTTTTGAAAAACTTATATATATATATAGCAAACAAAACTCAAAACAAATCAAATAGCATTAGTGAACCTCCCCCATACTTAAATTACACTGTCCCCAGTGTAATCCGCTCCGTTTTGGTTAGGAAAAATTTAAATCATAAGTAAGTAGTTTAAGTAAAAAACTCAATACCAGACTCTATAATGAGTGTCGATCGATGTGAGGTATGATCTGTCGATCGATAGTCACGATCCATTATCGACTGATGGTGACTCTGTGGTGTCAATTGATGTCTGACCTGTAAGTTCCTACTCTCTCTTTTTTCTAAGTATAAACTCAAAAATAGAAAACAATATTAGTAAACCTCCCCCAGACTTAAACAACACTATTACGAGTGTTATTTAGTCCAAGATTGGTGAAGAAAATAAATCATAAGGACACAATTTGATAAAGAAAAATGCTATACCTGTTTGTTGATCGTGACCTTCGATCAACACAGTTAAGTGGCGATCGATCGATTTGGGGGATTCTCCGTCGATCGACAATGATCAAGTGTTGATTGATGCTCTGTACAGACTCATGTTCCTTTTCTTAAAAACCTGTAATAGTATAATAAATCCAAAATTAGACTAATGTAATCAAGAAAATAATTAAAACTTACTAAATAGTGGGTTGCCACCCACTCAACGCTTGGTTATAGTCTTAAGCTCGACGTTTGAACTTTCTGACTACTATGGAGATGGATAAACACTTGGAAAATAAGTGTCTACATCTTCTCTGCTCATCTGAAACCATGTACCAATGAAGCTCCTCATAGCTTCATCACTTCTGGTTTTCTCATTTTTTGTAACCTCTCTAGCAACTTCCATTGAATGCATTCTTCTTTGTAGGTTTTCAATACTGCACTGTAGCATTCTAAGTCTTGCAGTTGTGGTCTCTGATATATCTTTCAGTTGTTGATTATCTTTCTTCATTAGGCTTTGAGAAAAAGCAATTTCATCAAACCTATCTTCCAGTTGTGTTTCTGCTGCTGTCTTCTGCCTGTTGGCTTCAGTGTCGATCAATGGTCATAGGGTGCCGTCGATCAATTCTCGTTCGTCTGACCTGATCTCAAGATATCTTTTTATAGTATCCAAATCTTGCTTCATCTCATCCATGCGTGTAGTCAGACTGGTAAAGCATTTGTCTATAGGATAGTAGACATCATCAAGTCTTGTGTAGAATTCATCCAGTGACATCTCTTGAGCTTTGTAGACCGCATGCACAATATCATCAATCTCTGTTCTGTTGTATGTCATTTGATCTTCCATAGGCATATTGATCCTTGTTGCATGTTCTGGTAGACATATATAGCTTTGCTCAAATATAGTAGCTCTCTCTAGAACAGCTTTGATGTCTTCAGCTTGCACATTCACTACTCTTCCGTCTGCAGCTCGTACATTATCATTCTCATCTTTGTAGATGATATACTCATCTTTCTTTTCCCAATAGCAAATTATTCGGTCTTTAGCATCAAAAGCTCTCGTTCCATGCTCGATAGAGCCGTCAATCGATGCTGGATGTGTCCTGTCGATTGATGTTGAATGCTCCGGATAGTAGGTAGTTGAAGCACGAAGTTTATGGAACTTTGGAACGGTACCGTCGATCGATGTGTATTGTCTGCTGTCGATCGATCTGAGATGTGGAGGCGTGTACGGAATATTACGAATATGCTTGATCTTTTGCTTCTCTATGTCGATCGATGTTGAATGTGGTACGTCGATCGATGCGCGTATATCCACTTTCGCCCAGCTGGCATCATCTGATACAAGATCGTGATATTCAATCAGCTCTTTGTCGATCGATGGTGTATGGTGTCCGTCGATCGATGCTTGATTACCAAGTTTTTGCCCGAATAGATCTTCAGCTCTGTTGGCTAACTTGGACTCGACTTCTTGGTCAGTATCGATAGATGGCGTATGGATGCTGTTGATCGATGTCGATTACCCGAATCGATGGGAAATTTGGAAAACACCAGCCTCTTCGAGTGCGGTACCACGGTACTCGATTTGCTCCTCCTCTCTATAATCTTCGTCGTACTCGAGGTAGGCTAGGGTGAAACTGCCATCTTCATGGCAGGTGTTGGTCGTTTCTGGGGTAAGGTCGTCGATCGATAACAAAGTGTTGGTGTCGACCGATTGCTGAACAGCAAATGCGTCGATCGGTGTTATCGGTTGGGTGTCAATCGATGCTCCATCTTCAGACTCCTCGTTGAACTCATAATTGCAGAAACATGTGGCCACAAGTTCTGCATCATTAAACAACTTTGTGAGGGTAGGTTTATTCTTATAAATCTCATAATTAATATTAGGATCAATCAAGGAGAGGCACAACCTGTTAGTTTTCATGTTGCAGATAGCTCCCACAGTAGCCATGAATGCTCTTCCAAATAGTAGTGAAGAGTTCCAATTGATTTGGATATCCATGACATGGAAGTCTATAGGGACTAGGACATTCTGAATCTGCAGGTGGACATCTCTACAAATACCTCCTTAATCCACTCTGAAGTAATACACAAAAACGAATGAATCATTGGAAGGCTCCACTCTCAGGTTCAGCTTTTCTATCATAGCTCTGGGTATGATGCTCATTGATGATCCAGTGTCACAGAAGGCATTGGGAAACTCATGCCCTTTAATCAAACATGGAATCACGAACTTCCCAGGATCACTTTTCTTTTTCAGAATGATCATTTGCTATGGAGTTGTCATATTCATGACTTTCAGTAGATGAATACGTTTTGTCACGGGAAACCATCAATCGATTTTACAGTCTCTCCGTCGATTGATGGTTGAAGGTTTTCTCGATTATACTAACTCCATAGGTATCGTCGATCGATGCGCCATGACATATGTCGATCGATGCATGTGCGACCTGTCGGACGAACTTGAAATTTCCACACGGGAATCCCTCTCTAGCAGCCTTTCTCTCTTAACTTCTACCCAAAAATCATCATCAGTTAATGCATTAATGTGGTGACTCTGTTCAACCTCTATTTTCTTCTTGATCAGGCTCCCATGTCTCCTAATAGTCTCACTAGTCTGCATCACCTGATTATCTAGCTTCTTCACATGGGTGTTGAGATTTTTGAACTTGATGTTCAGGTTGAGGTATAGGCCATATATCTTTCCATTGAAGTCCACTGTCATCTTCTGCTGTCCTTCCAAAACTCTGTCAACCATTGCTTCAATCTTGCTTTCTTGAGCTTCAGGAGGAGGGCTCTGGTAGTAGGAGGACTCATAAGTTATGTTGTTGTTGAAGGGCTTTCGCTGTGAACTCTGATTAAAGTTACTCCTTTGACATTCCCATAGGAGTTCATGTTGAAACCTTGATTCTCTTGTCTTTGGAAACCATTCCCATCAAGGTAGTTCACATCCTCTTCAATCTCATCATCTCCAGACTCCATTGCTTCCACTTTTGCAAAGGTGACATGTTTCCTGAAAATTTTATGAACACTATTCAGTTTTGCCTTGACTTCTTCAATCAGTCTCTGAATATTCATGACATGAAAATCCATTGCAGTTATAGCATTGTCGATTTGCACCTGAAGGTTTCTGATAATTCATTTTGAGTTAACCTTAGAACAATCCATAAAAGCGAATGAGTCGTCTTAAGGTTATATCTTCAATCTTAGATGATCTGCCATCACCTTAGACATGATACTAACTGAAAAAATATATATTGCAGAGTGCACTAGGGTAGCTGAAACCTCCAATCATGCAGGGAATCACAAATTTCCCAGGATCAATCTTCTTCTTCAGTATAACCCTCTACTTCATCTTCTCTCTGATCTGATGGAACATACGATCAAGGTTATTTTCTGTCTCCTTGCTTCTCTGAAAAACATCCAAAGTATGTGGGTGTAGTAAGCCTCATCAAATAGCTTATCCTCAGGGATTCTCAATACTCTCTTTGTAAATTTATCCATTTCCTTCTCATTAGTCTCTCTCCTTCGATGCCTCAGAACCTTGTTCAGTCCCTTTGTAACATGCTTAATGATCATAAGCTATGTTGCATCTTCATATTGCTGGTTGTTGTCCTCATTTCTTGTGTCTGGAGGCTGAGATGGGTATCGAGTTGCATTCAATCGCTTCACATCAATGATTGGTAGACGCACTGGATAAGTCATAGGTGGGTGTCGATCGTTGCTCGACATCTATTATTGATCGTCGCTTGCATGTTGATGTCGATCGCTGCTCAACTGCTGGTGTCGATCGATTCGTTATGTTTTAATACGGTATGGCACATGGGCAAACAGGTGTCGAGCGGCAAAGTCAGAGTATCACTCGATTCTCACTCTTTCACATGATCCTACCGATTCTCCAAGTGGTGTTGATTGTTGCTCAGTTGATGGTGTCAACCGACAGTAATCCGAACTGCCAAAAGACATGGAGATTTCGACACTAATCTATGATGGCACTCACGTGGTGTGTCGGTCCATCCTCTCTTTTTCCTTTAATTAAGTCTTCATGTCTCAACATATTCACTTGTTTAAACTACTTGAATCTTCAATTTCTTCACATGTGTGCTGAAAGCTTCAAACTTAGTGTTCAAATTGGTGTAGACAACATCTACCTTCTCATTGAAATCAATTGTGAACTTATGTTTACTTTCAAGAAATTGATCAAGCATTCCTTCTATTTTTGCTTCTTTAGTTGATGGTGATGAATTCTAGTAAGATGAGCTCACATATGTTATGATGATGTTGTTGTTGTAGGGTCACATGGTACTACGAACTCTGGTTTTAGTTATTCATTTGACTAGTGGCATAGGAATTTATGTTGCCATTCTGATTCCAAGACCTTTAATTTTGCAAACCATTACCACTGATGTAGTTCACATCCTTCTCGTCGCCCTCGTCACTTTCCACATCTACAACTTCCACGTCTTATGCGAAGCTAACCTCTTTCTTGAGAAGCTTATGAACAATGTCCAGATTTGCCTTAATTTCATCTATTTCCTCCTTTCCTAAGCTGGTAACCGATTTAATCCTCTTGAAATCAGTGTTCTTTGGGCTATTGCTAGACGCCAAGTTCTCAATAAGTCTCACAGACTCATCTATCTTCTGATATGTTGCATTACGCAGATGACCTTCAGAGTCATTCAGGTCCCAATTTTTGTTCCTTATCAGCATATGAGTTGCGACCATGTCTGCTCGCAGTTTGGTATCAATCAATTATAGATGAGATGTATCAATCGGTGCTCGGCCAAAAGTGTCGATCGACGGAGTAAATGTGTCGATTGATGTTGTGTGTTTCTCCTGACGGATCAAGTGTTCCAAACGTGTTGGGTCTAAGGACAAAACCTTATTTTTCTTGTTGCTTCTAGTACTGCTGGACATACACCTGAAAAATAAGGAAAAAAAATTATAAGTATCTCAAACAAAAAAAAAACCTAGACTAAATATCAATCAAGTCTAATGACGATTCAATGCTCCCCGGCAACGGCACCAAATTCGATATCACTAAAATTATCCTATGAACAACTTTCTCTCTCAAATAATAGGTTAAGTTGTATTACTTAAGGATCAAATCCACATGGAGTGTGGGCCCAAAATAGACTAGAGATATAAACATTAAGCTAGACAATATGTTATAAAACAGTAAATAAATAATTGCAGTTGTTTGGTTGTTTCTAAGAATATGAGATGAAAGCTAGACTTAGGATTTCCGGCAATCATGATTATAATATGTAGAAACTAAGGATGAGTGAATAATCGTCCTAGAACTTGAATTCTTATGCAAAGGTATACCATGGATTTACCATTTTTAGACCATGGTACAAGTCTTTTATTGAATCTATTATATGTGTTTCAAGTTTGTCTTAGAGTATTTTCAGGTTCATGTACGTTTTGGAGTACTTTGGAGATTTTTGAGCTATTTGAGATGAAAGCTGTGCGGATGCATCAGAATTTTAGCTATTGATGGAGCCTTTCCACAGTGCGATGGAACTCATATTGTGGCACAAAATAGAGGTTTGAGTTTGCTTTCAAATTTCACTAATTTTAAGTCCATATTACGGTTAGATCTAAAGTTATGCTCGTTTTACTGAGAAATTTGTTTTAGAGTAATTGAGCACATCAAATTTGGTGACGTTGTTGGGGACTCTGATCACCATTAGATTAGGTGTAAGATTTTGTCCAGATTTTTATTTATGTACTATATTTATTTTATTTTATTTTTCTTGTGTTTCAAATGCATACATCTCTGTAGCATGAGCAATGAGAAGAGGTTTTTTGGATCCTTCAAAGAAGGTACCTGCGAATTCATGCACGGTTCGTAAGTCTAAGAGGGAAGTATCGATCGACACCCTTCAAGCAGCATTCGACAGCTTAAACCAAGTGTCAATCGATACTAGATGAGGAAGGTCATGCACGCAACAATGCAGTCCAAATTATTTATGCACAGGGAACTGTAATTAATCCATGATGCTATTGTTGTTGTTGTGAATGTTGGGATTGAACGACAGAGGACACTTATAGACTACAACCGGCCTGAGGATTTCTATGCTAACAAGTCAGCAATGCATTGTTCAACCCTCCAAAGTAACTTTTGAGCTGAATCATGCATTTATCTCTCTTGTGTGTCAGCATTCTTTTCATGATCTTCCTCATAAATATCCTATTAACGACCTCAAAGCATTCAAAGATCTAGTATCGACCATTTAGTGCAATAGAGTCTCTGAAGATTACTACTTCTGCAAACTCTTTTCATACTCCCTTGTTGGAGATGCAACTCATTGGTTCAAGAAACTATTGCTTGGAATGACATCAAGAACACTTTTCTTAACAACTTTCTCTATGATGTTGTAGCAAATCTAGAAATTGAGATGGAATCTATTCTGAGATATATGGCAGAGGGTGATGAACAACATGGATCTGGAGAGCTGATCAAAGTAGACGAAGCAGGTACTAGTGATCTGGTGTTAGTGTCGATTGACACAAACTCCTACTGTTGATCTATACTTCTTGAAATCCTTACAAAATTGTATAGATAAAATAGAAAAACAAAGAGAATTCAAATATAGAATAATATAAAGCATAGGCTATATAGTTCCAATAATATGAAGCGTAGGCTATATAGTTGTTAGAACTCTAATATAGAGTCTAATACATGTTTATGAACTTTTTCTGCAATTCTTAGAATTTTTAGATAATACTTGTTATTTTCCTAAATTATCATTAAACTTGCGGATTTATGGAGTGTTGATCGACATAAACAAATAGCATTGATCGGACACTTTTTATAAGAACATATTCTAACTTCAAGTTTTTAAGAAAAAAATTTGAAAACATTAAAATGATCCAAAAATTTTAATTATGTCCAATAAATATTTAAATCTGAAAAAACTTTAAAATGACTATACATATAAAAAAACTTTAAAAGTAGACTTATATGATAGCTAAAAACATGTAAAACCATATATTCATTTTTAACACCAAAGCACATGCGCAAATTCACGGGACTCGAAACATTAAAATCCACCGACTGGTAAGTTGATATCAGGCTTTAAAATATTAATTTTGTTGAATAATAACTTGTCTGACACAACAATAATAGTTTTTTTTTCGTCAGCCACATTAATAGATTGTTTAAGATGAATAGATCTAGTAACACGAGGACGTCAAAACAAACAGAAACAAGCTCAAAAGTGAAGAAAATAAAAGCACCAACGAAACCACATGGGAACAGATCCGCTCGGAGCATCACTAATTTCCACCGACACTAGTTTCCCCTAAATATATTAACCGTTTTGTTTAATTCCATTAATAATATTGACAAAACTAGCGATAACTAAATAACTATAAAATGTAACTAAATAACTATAAAAGATGTTACATAGTAATATAGAAACCGTTAAGAAAAAATATTTTTCTTATAAGAATTCTATAAGATACTAGAAGAAAAGAAGTACTACTGTTTTTATTTTACTTTTATGTTGATTTTCCCGCTTGTTTAATTAACCATTCAAACGGACACCATTACAATTACTTTTGTTGATTAAATGTAGGGGCACAATGTTTTTCCTTTTTACTTTTGGATACCTTTACAGCATTGGCAATGTTCGGTATAAATACAAATAATATATTAATTTAATCAGTTAAACTGGCATGGTAATTATAAAATGAAAAACGACGGACAAGTTATATGAAAGAAGAAAACTACGTGCCGAGGAGTGCGCTAAGATTTTTTTTCTTTAAATAGAAAAAGGAGGACTGTCAGTGGGTAGGCTTGAGCAAATTATCAAGATCCAATTTTTTTTTCTCTTTTTCTCAAGAAGGACCAAAGATCCAAAATTTTAAACCGGATCTTATACGAATTTTAAAATATTAAACTGATCTGAGAATAAATATTTAACTGGTAATTAATTTTATATATACCAAAAACTATATATGAACAAAAATTTATGGATATTTGATAATATCTAATATATATATTTCTACAAATATTTATTTTTTATGAAATTTAAAATTTATTAATTCATTATGTTATCTATAAGAACCAAAAATTTGAGCTAAATGTTCTCTATACTATGGTATTATAAATAAAGAATGAACTGAATTATATAGTAATTTGAAGCTATTTCCTTCAAAAAAATTCATATTTGTTATTCGGTTTAGATTGAAGAGAGACAATCATATTCCTTATAGCTTTGTCAATCCTTCTTCTCATTTGATCAATGCCCATCCAAGACTGATGATGGCGTCTAACATTCCTCTCCCTCCACACATTGGTATTCAATCTTTTGTCGTTCATACGCTTCAGTCAAGTGATGGTCCATTGCCAATCTGGATTGTTTCCATTTCCAAAGAGCTGGTGTACAAGCACTTCCCAGACTGTGTATGAATATGGATAGCTAAAATAAAGATTGTTTATAGTCTCGTCTCTTTCTCCAAAGAGCACACATCCATCATCATACCCCACTGCCTCATTCTATCCCTTGTAGACAATATGTTCTTCTTTTTTTTGGATCAAAATAGATAATATGTTCTTGATAGCTAACCAAGTGATGAAGGAGAATCTTGGAACATCTTGTGAAAACCAATCCACCTTTCTCCATAAAAAAGTTTCCTTTTTAATCCGCAATTGATTCCAAGTTCTTGAAGCTGAGAATGTAGATAGGTAAGCATCCTCCCATGCTTCCATAGTACTATATCAGCGCCATTCTCAAGTTTAGGAGGAGCACCCGCCAAGATGCAACGATGAAGCTCCAGAAAACGTCAACTTCTCTCCCCTCTAATAGTCCAGCCTTCCAAGTTCACATCATCACTTACTCTAGCATGGCACAGTACACCAAGATAAGTGGTACTTGTAACTCTTGTGATATCGATCAGACGACCCTTCTCCGCCCAGTTATCAAACCAAAAGTGGCACTTCTTGCCATCTCTAATGTCAACTCTGAGAAAACTATGCGCGACATCCCTTAGCTTGAAAAGTTTCCTCCAAATACAGGAACCTTTGGAGTCATTTTTAACATCCCAAAAAGAGTTATACTTGAGAAGATAATGAGTTACCCAATTAACTCAGAGAGAAAATGATTGAGTGAATATTCACCATATGAGCTTCATAGCGAATGCCTTGGCTGAATTCTGAAGCTTTTGAATCCCTAGTCCACCCTCTTCCTTTGGAAAACAAAGATCCTCCTAACTAACCTTTGCCTTGTGAGTTTGTGTAGGCGATCCAGATCATAGAAAAACGCTACACATATTCTCAATAGTGTCAAGACACTTGGCATGTAAGATGAATGCATAACTCCAAAAATTAATAGTACTGGAAATGGCTGATTTAATAAGTTGCAATATGCCTGCAAATGAAAGACTTTTGTTAAACCAGCAAAGCATTCTTCTTTGAATCTTGTCTATCAATGGCTCGCAGTGATGACTAGTAAGGGATTTTTTAGTCAGCGGCATGTCCAGATAACGAATAGACAAAGTTCCTACTCCAATACATAAGTTTGATGCTACACCTAGAAGAGGAGTCTGGTTTCTTTTGAAAGCGTAAAGTGAAGATTTAGCAACATTGATTCGTAACCCTGATTTACTTGCAAATCGGTTCATGACCCCAATGACTCCCAAAAGCGACTATGATGTGTAGGTGGTGAAAACCAGAATGTCATCGACAAAACTTAGATAAGTGAATTGAACCCCCTAACACTGTGGATGGTAATCAAACTTACATGTCTCTGCTGCCGCGTTCAAAAGTTTGGAAAGAACATTGTTGAGGATGACATACAAGTAAGGTGAGAGAGAACAACCTTGACGAATTCCTCTAGAACTTGTGAAGAAACCCTCCAGACTCCCGTTTACTGACACGGAGAACGCAGCCGTAGAGATACACAACCTGATCCAATGAATGAACTGAGAGGGAAGCCCTATTGCTTGTAAATCCAAAATAATGAAGGACCATTTAACTGTATCAAACACCTTCAATATATCAAATTTGTTGGCACATTTCTCTTTGTTCTCATTCCTGTGATAACCATTAACTAATTCTGAAGCTAGTAAGACATTTTCAAAAAGAAGCCGCTCAATAATAAACACACACTAATTTCTCTCTATAGCATCTGAGAAAATAATCTTCAGCATGTTAGCTAAAACTTTAAATATCACCTTATATAGTAGGTTGCAACAAGCAATAGGCATGGAACCTTTCATCGTCTACGCATTGGTGGTCTTAGGGATCAAAGAAAGGATAGTATCATTTACTTCTATAGACATGAAACCAAAGAGGAAAAAAAATTGCGCTGCTACAATGAAATCCCTGCCCATGATAGGCCAAGCAGCTACAAAAAATTCCTTAGTGAATCCATCAGGTTCTCATACCATGTCATTAGGGAGCGAGTGAAGAGCATGTTGAATTTCGGAAGCTGTAACAGGCCCTCCTAAAAAAATTACTTCTTCACTAGAGCATCTATACGTCAACAAGTTTTGCAGTGATGCTACTGAGATGTCCTCAGTTGTGGGATCCTGGCACTCTAAGAAGCTTTGGAAATGATTGACCGTCTCTCTTTTAATATCTTGAAGAGACATGAGAATTTCGCCTTGTGCATTTATCATACTTCGGATAGTATTCCTGGCTGATGGAGCTTGAACCATAAAATTGAAGAACTTAGTATTTTGATCACCAGCGCCCAGCCACCGAACACATGACTTCTGCCTATATAATTTTTCTTCTATGCGAGCCAGCTTATTCCACCTCTCTTCTGCTTCAGTTGCTCGAGCAAAGTTCTCTGGAGTGGGATCAAGAAGTACTTTATTTTGCCATTCACAAAGCTCGTATGCCTGCTTTGTGCGAGCTAGAAGGTCGCAATAGTGAGTTCTATTCAGTGCTCGGAGAGGCTGTTTGAGGTGCTTTAACTTATGATGGAATCATGACAGAGCAGTTCTGGAGTGATATAAAGTTGTCGAAGTGTCCCATACTCCTTTGATAGTATAAAGGAATTTGTTATGTTCCGTCAAATAATTGAAGAAACGGAATGGTTTCCTTGCTTCGTTAGTAGTACGAGTAAGCCATATCAAACATCTTACATGGTCGAAAATGCCTCATGCATCAAAGTGAGCACAAGATTGAGGATACCAAGTCAGTTATCTGTGATTAACCAGCGCTCTATCCAGTTTCTTGCCAATTGGGTTCTCCTCTCTTTTATTCCACCAAGTAAACATGGCTCATGTATACAGCAAATCCATCACTGAACAAGCAGTTGCAGCTTCTTGAAAACGTCGCATACCTACTTGATCAGTAGTCCAAAGCACGAGAATGTTTGCTGGAAGCTAGTGTTTCATTAAAATCTCCAAGTAGTATCCATGGTAAAGCCAATTGATCATAAGCAGCCTCGTGCCCCGAAACTCCTCCCATAACTGCACCCTCTCAGCAACAGTATTAAAAGCATATATAGCAGAGTAGATGAACTGTTCCCCAGCGCTTGCGATATGTATTGCACATGTGATAACATGAGCACTCATATGCAGCTTTGTTACTACAACCTGATCACTCCAATTTACCCAAATCCTCCTCAATGGATGGAAGCCATGATTTGTAAGAAAATTCCACTGCGGCAGAGTCGCTAGCATACATCTTTGATGATTACCTTTATGCACCCTCGTTTCCAATAAACATCCGGAAAAGGCTTCTCAGTTTGTACCCAAGATCGAATAGCTCTATGCTTGTATGGTATGTTGAAGCCACACATATTCCATGTGAAAAAGGACGTCATATCTTCTTAACGAAAGTTTTTTTGGTTGTGTCTTGCTTACCAACATAAAACAGATCTTTATTACGAATCACTTTACTACGAGAGAGCTTTTAATATGAGCCAGTTGCAGGTTTCTTGCCTCGGAGAGATGTATGTGCCTGCTGCCTTTTCTTCTCCTCTACTTTACTCTCGAGTATCTATCCCTCTTCAATCTCCTTTACATACTCCTCTCGAGCGTCTTCCTCATCAATGTCCTATAAGGGACTGAAACGAGAAGGTGAAACTACCAGCTCCCCATCTTCTACAGATCCTTCCCCGGCTTCTTCCCATGAACCAATGCCCAACCTCCTGCTACATTGGCTCGAAATGCCTTCGCCATAGGCTCGGATAACTGTATAGCCTGAAAATCTTCTGCCCCAAATTCTCCTTTTGATGAGTGTTCTCCTTTTGGCGATCGGTATCCTTGTTAGTCGCTGCTAACTTAGAGATTTTATTAGATGATGGCTTAGGAGTGAGAGCTTCGATATCTTATAGCAGACTCTCAATCGCATTGCCTTCCCTGCTGACAACTTCTCCTCGAGCTTGAGGTACAACCAAAAAAGTAGAACTTGTACCTTTGTTAGTTTCTTTGTTAAGGAATTTGACTTCCTTGCTCGAACAATCCTGCCCCTTATGTCCCCATCATTTACAGACATTGCAGCGAGATGGCAGCCAAGTAAATGTAACTTCAATCTCACGCTTACAATCATCCTTATCCCGAAAGGAAATCTTTTCCACCAGCTCTTGATGAAGATTGACTTCCACAAGAATCCGAGCAACATCCAGCTGAACACATTTCTCAGTATTTGGATGGAGCTTCACAAACTTCCCGCTGCCTTAGACAAGCACCTCAGGCCTTTGTGGGAGTAGAGGTTGCTAGGTACGCCCCTTAGGTCAACCCACAGGGTCATATACAAGAGGTTCGGTGGGTTAGAAGCGGACTCCATTGACCAAACATTCACTACCAGTGGTATGTCCGCAATGTGCTAATACTTCTGCTGAATAACCGTGGCTTTCATCTGACTGTTCTCGATACAAAAAAAATTGTGTTCTTCTCAATGAAATGTACATTGATCCTTGTACCACCCTTAGGCGCAGCCCATATACGGTTGACAATAGCGTGAATCGATCCCACATGTGGTGCATCTGCAATGAAATATCCCACATCATAACTCTTCACAAGAAGTTCAGCCTCATCGAAATTGCATCCGGAATCGCTATAGAAGCAACCTCATTGACAATATAAATAGACACCTTTGTTTCATCTCCATCCTGCTGTTTCTTCGCCCACAAAGAATATTACTTCGGTATCGGAGAAGATCCAGAGTCTCCTTTTCCTATGGGGCCCACTAGAATTGTGCTCGCCAATTGGGTCCCCATTAAAGCACATTCCACTTCAACAGCGCATTTCGATGAAACCCTTTCCACAAGAACATTACTCGCCGGTTCCAAACGCATATCATCCCCTCCCATTGTCTCTGTCACCCTCTTCAGATCCGATATCGGCTAGAGGCCGCTCGAGCTTCACCATCTAAAATAATTTTGCATTTGCCCTCGCCTATTAGGGTTGTCGCCGTCCCCATATTAAGATGTATATCATCTACAAATATTTATTACATCAATAATTATAATAAATCAAATAGTTTTGTTATAATAAATCAAATTTAAACTAACTTACTAATAAAAAAATTTCTAGATATTAAATATCATATATCTAAAATATCCTATTTGAATCTGATATGTTACTTGCTCAAATCATAGATAAATTAGAAAAGTGAATATGTAATCTAGTTCTTTTTGATTTTGTAACTAATGTAAATAGTAATCAAATACTACATAGATAAGAATTTGGATATACAAATATTTTTAATTTAAATTTTATTATATTTTTAACCTCATTATAAAATTCAGAATTAACATGTTTGTAATTTTTTAATAGAAATTATAGTTGCATGCATAATTTATGTATTTTAAGTTTCTATAATTTTATTTAAATTTGTGAAAAAAAATTATTTTTATTTTTTAAGTTAAAGTTTTGAGTTTTAAGAAAAATTATAATCACTATTCTAAATAGATTTTTAAGTATTTTAAAATTATATAAAATAATTTATGAGAACGTTTTTAATTTTATTACATGTATATAAGTTTTGATTCCAGTATTGAAAATTGGTAAAATAAAAAGTAATTTGAGATGTTATATATATATACATATATCAGATTTGTAAAAATTAATGAATAATACAATAATATTATAATTATTTTATTAACTAATTTATACTACAATGAAATATCATAATGTAAAAAGTAATATTTTACATTTCATAAAGTAGTCATTTAATATGTATTGTGTTGATATATTATTTTGTTTTATAGAATAACATATGTTCATAAAAATATTATAATAAAATTTAAATTTTATATAAAAACTTTATAATGATCAAAAAAAAAAATTTTCTTATTCAGTGTATTTCGTATTTATTTTAGTTTTTTAAATAATTAAAATTGAAATGAAATATTACAATAATATAAATAATTTATTTTTTTAACATGTCTCCCATTAATCAAAAATTTTAGGTAAAATAATATAAATAATTTATTATTTGTACTAAAACTATCTCGTATTTAATAAGTATATTACATGATTAATAAAGTAATCTTTAAAATCTGTAAACGTAAAAAAAATCTAATAAATTTTACTATATAAATAATATAATTATTAGTTAATTTAAATATTTTACTTCATAAATTAAATATACACTTAATTTTTAATATCAAAATATCATGATTATTTCATAAATTAAATATGAAAATATATTTTAAAATCTAAGATTTTTTGTTATTTTATGTATATATATATATATATTAGTTTACTTTTATAATAGATTAAATTATTTATAAATATTTAATAATGATATAAATTTACATAAAGAATACATCAATTTCATATCTTGTAATGTATAGTAAATATTTTATAAT
Organism: Sinapis alba; assembly: GCA_012274485.2. NCBI lineage: Eukaryota > Viridiplantae > Streptophyta > Magnoliopsida > Brassicales > Brassicaceae > Sinapis > Sinapis alba. Next base: position 192,295 of record MU106271.1, read on the forward strand.
AATTACAAAATGATTCAATTATTTAGATATTTATGTCTTAATAGTTTCAAAAACATTGTATATTAAAAATTTAAAAGATATAGTAAGATTTTATATATTGCAATCTCAGAAAAATCTGTATAAATGTCGTTTTAATTAATTGATTTTAGAAATATTTACATATTTATTTGAATAATTTGAAAAAACTAAGTTTTTTAATAAAAGATCTTTATATTAAAATGCCTATGTAATACAAATATGAGTTTCAACTTTGGAAAAGTTTCCAACAAAAAAGGTAAAAGCACAATCCTAGTAAAGGATCCACATATAAATCTTAAAGACAAGAAATCGAAAGATATAAATTATTGAATGTGGTTCTTTTGGCCACATTGACCTTATTTACCTTTTGCACTAACTTTTGTATTCTCCATATCTTTAAATATCTGGGTTGATTTCATTGGCCTTTCTCTACTAGTTAAGTTATAACTAGAAATTTTTCTAACCATTTTCAAACTAGTCTATTTTCCATAAATGAGCGGAACCTCCATATTTATGTGAAATTTTTGATGATTGTGAGTAACAAAAGTATAAAGACTAATTAGTTGCTCATTTTTAGACGGGAAAAAGTCTTCCAAAATGATAATGAAATTTTTTCCATAATCCATGACTAAAGAGGATGCAGCATTTGTGGCTGCTAACATAGACAAAGTGTTATCAATCTTCGGCAAGAGGTAAAATGTATCTCATGTGAATGAACTAGTAGTTGGATCCTCGAAAGCTGTATTGATAGAAGACTTTTTAGGACTCTCATTTGCTTGGTGGCAAAGGATGAGGGCGACTTTAGTTCTGAATGGTCCACATGTGTACTAGAGGTGTTTTGCAACAATTGAGCTTTGTACACCATTGGGATCTTTTCATTGATAACATGAGTTTCTTTTATAATATTGATAAGATCCATATGGATTAGGAGGTAATCAACACATCTTCTCATTATGGCTAAAGACTATGTAACTTACAGTTCTCTATGATGGCCTAAGATATGACACTAATTGAAGATCCAGAATTGCAAAGGGCTCAGAAAATTCCACTCCATAAATAATCCGATGAACCAAAAACTTCATAAACTTCTGAGTTATGTGAGTCTTGTCAGTTTCTTGATCTTAGGAGGTGAATTTCTAAATTCATCAAACATTACCTTAACATCTTCATCAAATTCTCTGGAGTTCTTGAAGAAATGAGTCAACGAATATCCTTGATAAGCATTTTCAAAGGAGACATCTTTAGGTATCCTCTTCACTCGCTTGCGGAAACCAGCCAGTTCCAGTGAGTTAATATGTCCTTTCAGATACTTTGATACCTTAGGATATGAGACTTTTCGTTTGTAAACCCTCTCCTCAACTGATTTTGGGGTTTCAGAAAGTGTAGCCTCTGACTGAGTAAGGTGTCGACCGACACTAGATGAGTGTCGATCAACACTGAGTTTTAGTGGAGTTTATGTGTCCTTGCCCGATGGGTGTCGATCAACACTGGTTCCATGTGTCGAGTTTGAACTAAGAGAACTTGAGTTTTCTGAGATCCCATAGGGTGCCGATAGACACCAGTGTATGCCAATCGACATCAAGCTCATAATCAGAAAGTTGTCTTCTTTCAAGTCGTCAGTCTTTTCAAACTTGTGCCATTCATCATCCTCAGCAGTCACATCATTACAGAGTGTTTCTGGCTCATTTCTTGACTCTTAAACCCGAATATCCAGCTTCTCCTCCATGGGAGAGAAGCTATGAAGTCTCGTCTGGTACGAAAATTTGGTGACAGAACTCAAAAATGGGTTTCAGGTACAATTGTGAGACCACTTAAGTACAAACAAAACAGTATTTCAGACCTTACACTGAAAATCTGTGACTTGTTAATTCCTAATACTGGTGTTTGAGATGTTTCAAAAATCAGAGACTGCTTCAGAGAGGAAGATGCATATTATACATAAGTTATATTTGCAAGATGCTGATGTTTGGGGCTTCACTACTCACTGTTGTTATACAACTCAAAGCGCTTAAAAAAGATGCTTGATGATGTCTCTGGCTTGAACTATGTTTCAAATAGAAATTTACTTCATGTGTAAAAGCAGTTGTGGAAGAATCTTTGGATACTTAAAACTCCTCCAAAACTTCATCACTTTATGTGGCATGCCTTATCTAGTACCCTAGCAGTGGGTGAGAGGCTTCAAACAAGAGGTATCAATGCTGACCCATCTTGTAAATCTGGTGGACATGCGAGTGAAAGCATTTGTCACGTTTTGTTTCACTGTCCTATGGCCGCTGATGTCTGGAGAGCCTCACGAACTAAAACTTATGATTCTGATTTTTCACATAACTCAATGTTTCTGAATCTCCACTTTTTAGTGACAGACAAAAGAAAGCAGAGCACGGGAGAGGATGCCAATTATTTTACTTGGATTATTTGGAGTCTAGAAAGCTAGGAATTCCTTGATATTTGAGAACAGTAGGATTACTCCAAATGCTTATGTCTCAAAAACCCGAGAAGATGCAAAGATTTGGTTTCAGGTTAGTGATCCTTCGTTTGTCAGTGAAGCATTACCAAGCTCCATCCTGAAACAAGTTGGATGGAAAAACCTCCATCATCTAAGATCAAGTGTAACGTAGGAATGGCTTGGGATCCTTCAACTCTGATTGGTGGTGCAAGTTGGATCTCCCGAAATGACCATGGCTCTCCATTACACCATAGTCGTCAACCCTACCCTCTGTTATCCTCTAAAAGGTTAGCAATCTTGATGGCCTTGTATTGGGTAGTGGAAAGTATATGTAACATGCATCAGAGGGATGTCATCTTTGAATATTCATCTATGGAAGTACAAGAAACCCTTTTGACTCCTAACATGTTTTCATGCTGTTGGGACGTCATTGCTAGTATCAAGTGTATGATCCCTTCACTAGAACGTCTCAGAATAGTGTAATATAGTTGTCTTTGCAGTGGCTGAAAGTGTTATCCCAGATCATTGTACTAAGTCTTACGTCGCAACTGGTGCTCATGTCAGGCTCCTCCAGAAAATAATGTAGGAGGCGAGATCTACAGTTAAAGTCTTACCAGTGGGTCCTCGTACCTTTTGTTCATTGGCGATGAATGATAAAACTTATTTCTTAACTATCCCTCTTAGTGGTTAGATTTGGTACCTACTGGTATCTTATTATGTTGTCTTACTTTCTTTTTCAATTTCATTCATTCATGATATGTTGATCCTCTAGATCCTAAAATTAATGAAATTCAGTGTTAAAAAAAAGAAAAGAATATCCCGCTTCTTAACATGAGTGTTCAAAGCTTCAATTTTTTCATTCATCTCATTAGAAAGAATCCAACCTCTTATTGAAGTATACAAACATCTTCTTTTGGCCATCTAGGATCTGTTCCATCATAGATTCCCTCATGCTCTCTTGAGTTCATGCAAGGATGTCTAGAAGGGTTTATGAAACTGAGCTTTCTCATTCTATCCCTCAAACCCACTACCATTGATGTAACTCATATCCTTCTCTGCAGCCTGTTCCACCATAAAGAGTTCGTGAACATAATCAATTTTTCCTTTGACTTCAGCGATCTCATTACCATCCATTTCAGCCGATTTCATTATGTCCATATATGCATTCTTGGTACTATTGCTAAACACCAAGTTCTCAATCAGTCTCTTAACTTCTTCTAGGCTTCTGGTATTGAAGTTTCCTTCACTCTCAGCATCCAGAATCATTTGATATTGCATATTAATAACCCTCGAGTTCTCAGCAGCTAAAACTGCTCTGAAATCTCCAAAATTACTCAAAATGTATGTTGACCTACAAAGATTCTAAAATAGACTCCAAACACATATAATATACTCTAAAACCGTACTTATACCATTGTCAAAATCCATAAAACCAAGGTATACCAATAAGTAATATAATCTTAACCAAGAAAAGATATGTAATATAATCAGGTTTAAATAAATATGAACGTAAACAGTATAGCAAATTACTAAATTATAACTTCTAGTCTAAAATAGTACTCGCTAACAACGAATTAATCATAATAATCATTAGCAATGGTTATAAAATAAGATAAAATCATTGGGTTCAAGTTTTAACGCAATCACTGTTACGAGCGGCGGTTAATGGCGATGGAGAATGTGATTTCTGATCAGGATGTGATCATTATTTTGATGATTCTCATTTTATTGTTCTTCTCTCTAGTGAAGGAAAAAAATATTTACAGAGAGCTGGAAATTAATTGAGTTTCTTTCCAATTTGATGTTGTAATCTCCGCCATGGTTTCAATGGCCATGATCGATGACACCACATGGATGTTTTCAGAGTTAAGTGGTACATAAATCATCTTAATTGTTTTACTTTGAAAACAATCACTATGGAAAACCACAATTGGTGTGTCATCATTACGGAGAGGAAAGTTTTTGGTGGCTATCTTGAATGTTTGATGTCTCTTGAATGTTTGATGTCTCTTGGATGCTTGAAACACATCTTATTAAATTTGTTATGGAAACAATGTCCTACAAACAAGCCGCCATGAATTCGAGTTGCGTAAAAGATCCAAAAATCGAAGTAAAAATTTTGATGTTGTCCAAGAATGAATTTTTCAGAAAATATGTTTGATATCGAAATATATCAAATAATTGTTTGCTTCTTGGAGGACGTGGCAACACCAAATAAAAGATTTAAGCTCTGACTGGTGACCATTAAAATAAGAATATGAATGAGTATGATCAAAATAAAAAGAATGGAAAAGAATATTTATTACTTTTGTTCCATATCAATTTTGATAATTAATGTTTTTGTTCTATAGTTCTTTAAAATTGAAGGAGAGACAATGAATCATATGCAACAAATGTTCCTCATAAAATGTGTAATTTTTAATTAATAAATAGGAATTAATTATTTTTCTTAATTTCCTATGTCACTATTTTAGACCCTTAATCTTTTTGTTATATGGTGATATTTATACTAATCACTGAAAATTATCTTTTTAATATTTATTTCTTACATTTGAATCAATACATTAGATTATAAACTAAATAATATATATAAATCTAAATTAAAATAGGATCAATGTAATACAACAAAGAGAATCAATGTTTCTAATGTGATAAAAATTTGAAAGTCGCAAGAAAATTAATAAAGTTTATATTCTATTAACAAAAACTTTTCTAAGGAGAATCATTTTCTGAGATTATTTTGTGTTCTATGGGTTTATGTATCATTTTATTGATGTAATTTGTTGTGTTTTTGTAATCGTATATGTATTTATATAATTTACTTACAATTTAATTAATAAAATTAAATTGTTAAAAAAATATGAACACAATGGTGAGATAACAAAGTTTTGAAGTCTGAACGTATTTTAAAGAATCGTTGTAATAAATTATACATTAATACATAAATTTAATATATTTTATTATTTTGTGTGAAAATGTAATATACATATCATTTTGAAAATGGGAGACTATTATTATAGTAGGATTAGTTTGTCTATTTCCTTATATAAAGGAATTAGATTAATTTAAAGGAAAAAAATTTTAGGTCAGTTTTTATATTACCAAGCTAATTCCAGTTTTGTATCTTTTTACCTATAATATCATTTTTCTTTATATATAGAAAAATAGTTTTACAAATAATATTTTGTAAAAATAAGAATTACTGATAAAATAACTGTATTAAATTAGAGGTATTTTTTAGTTCTAAAAATGTTTAAATTAAAATTTAAAATTTCGTTTTACGGACAGCAAAATTGGCATTCTACAAAGTGGAAAATGAAATCCACATTTTTCATTGAAGCTATTTAAACTAGAATACCGCATATACGTAAATACTAGTAATCTAAAAATATTTTGAATACATTTTGCGCTTAACATATCGCTCTAAAATGTATAGAATTCATATTCTACATATTACTAAAAATATAAACTCTTTAGAAATTGAGTTTAAACATATTTATTGTATTTTACATATAGTAGAATGTATATTCTACGGATAAATATTGAACAATTCCAAAAATATAGGAAGAAAATATTTAGAAATATTCAGTTTTCATATTTGAAAATGTTGATTTTTGCCTCAAAAATATTTAAAAATCTTCAGTTTTCATATTTGTGAATTTATGGTTTTTCATTTTGTTTTATTAGTTTAATTATTATTTTTTTTTAGTAATTAGTTGTGTTTTAAAAAAAAATTCGAAGGTACAATTGACATTTCAGAAAAAAAAAATTCAATGAGATAATTATAAGTTAGATTAACATAATGGGACAATTTTTTACTTAAAAAAAAAACAATTTCACTTAAATTTGTAAGTCAACGCATTAAATTCATAGTTTCTTCGCTTTTATTAAAAAATTTTTTGGTAAAACGCTTTTATTTAATTTGTTTGTTAGGAGCCCCTCTGCTCCCCCACCCCCTCGACGCACTTAAATTTACATAACTCAGTGTGTGTCGACTCATATCACTCTCTCTCTCTCTCTCTCTCTCTCTCTCTCTCTCTCTCTTCCCCATTAGAAACGCCATCATTCACTTCTCTCTCGTTTAAAAAATGATGGCAGTGGGCAGATCCGGAGGCACCGTCCTCTTGCTCTGCTTCTCATTCTTCGCCTTGGTGACTGCCGAGAGTCCATACCGCTTCTTCGACTGGAATGTAACATACGGTGACATTTATCCTCTCGGTGTTCGTCAACAGGTCTTCAAGTCTACACCATTAGCTCTTCTATTTAAAAAACTTCTTAACAAAAGAAAGAAAAGAACTAAAATCTTTGGTTCAATCTATTTGCGTTTGCGAGCAGAGTACAATATTATTTTATTAAAAAATATTTCCCTAAAGATTTTAGTTCACATAGTATATAGTTAGTAAATGGTTGGTTTAATAGTGCTAAACTGCTAATCAATAGTTTTTTTTTTTTTTTTTTAAATTTGAAACAAGTCGCTGTTTCAGTTTTGGAAAACAATATGTTACTATTTCTTGTTTTTTGTTACCCTAGATCTATTGAACTGAATCAGTCAAGGATACTATTTTTTTTTTTTTATGAAAATAGGGAATATTGATTAATGGACAATTTCCGGGACCCGACATTCACAGTGTGACTAACGACAATCTCATCATTAACGTACACAACAGCTTAGACGAGCCTTTTTTAATATCCTGGTAACGACCATACTTCTTCATTTTTTCCGAATTACAACCTTGTACTCTTCACTATCAAAGAAAAAAAAAAGGAAAATAAGTTGTAGGTTATATACATAATACATGTACTATTTTGAACAACAGATCATACATGGAATTTACGATACAGAAATAATCCGTGAGCGCAGTTTTTCTCAACGTTTTCTTCTTTTTTTTTTTAGTAGCCACTTTATCTTTTTTGTCATCTGAAAATTCGAGTTTTTCAAAAACGTATCCAAACTGGTAGTTGCGATTTGTTAGACTTTACCTCCTGTCACTCTGTTTCGATAAGTAGTTTTAGTTAAAATACTATTAAAAATTTGTTACTTTTGAAAAAGAAATCATTTAATATACAAGTTAAGTAATCATAAAAAGTTATATGATTTAATTAATAACAAAATATTCACAAAAATATAAAATAGCATTGAAATGTCGAAAACCACTTATATTTTAAAACAGAGTATTTCTAAAACTACTTATATCAAACAAAAGTATTAGATTTTTTGTACTTCATCTTCGGTTCACTTTGATCTGTTTAAAGGAGACCATTTTAAGACTTAGATATGTAATTACTACTTCTAAAATCACGGATAAAATATTCACAAGAAACAGTTGGCATAAGCATTTTAACCGAAATGTGAATCTGTATCTAAACCTCAACCCAAAAAACAAATAGAAATTCAAATCAAAGAGGCAAAATAGCCAAGTGGGTACTTAAGAGAAAGTGGATACTCAACTCTGGAGAAGTAGTATTCAAACCCGAAAGAATATTCGTAAATAGTTAAACATATGTCTATTTAACTTTATATTCTAATTTACTTTTTCTTATTTTGTTTAAAATATTTATATTAATACTACATATAATTCAAAGATCAAATCATATACATATAACTGTAAAAAAAATGATTTCTTACTCATTTAAATTTTATGTCTCACTTCATACATTATCAAAACGACAACCATATTAGTTTTTCCTATTTTCAGTTTCAAAAATTGTGTTTTTAATATTCCTTCTGTTTCTTAAACATATATATTTTAGGAAAATTTTTTATTTCAAAAAATATATTTTTATATTTTTAATACATTTTTTATCAGCTAATAATAATTAATTGTAAACTTTAAAATGATTAATTTTATTTAGTAAATTTTTACTGGTTTAGAATCATAAAAATATATAATTATAAAACATTATGCATTTAATAGTTAAATTTAATATGTTTTATTTAATTTGTGTGCAAAGAAAGTAACATTTTGAAAGTAGAATTTTGGAATGAATATACGTGGGAAAGCGTGCTATTACGAAGGCAAAGCATGTGAATGTGATAAATGGAGTCATGGGGGTTAAATGGAAACGGTCCATCCATAATGGCATGCATCTGTAAGATAACAAACACTCCATGAAAAATCTATTAGGGGTATTAATCAAAGATAATTGCCATTAGTGAGAGGGAATTTTGTTTTTTTTTTCTGTCTGGTCAAGAAAATCATATTAAATGTAGTTACAGAATATGATTGGATAGCACTTTTAGAGTAATTTTTCACTCTAATTTTTAATTTACTAATTCCACTGCTAACATACAAATTAAGTGAAAAATTATGTTTTTACTTTTACTTTATTTACTATTTAGAAAGAGAAAAACACAGTTAATTTTATTCAGTATTTTACTAGAATAATAACATTTACACTAATTTTTTTCTTTCTTTTGTTCTATCACTTTAATTTTTCTTTTATTTCCATTTTTCTTCTTTTTAATCTGTTTTATTTTAGTTCTATCTACTCACAATCACAGTATGGTTTTGTTTGATAACAAAATGAAGATATACTATGATAAAACATATGTGTGGATATTCTTTCGATAATGATAAGAATATTATTAGTGGAGATCTCATCAAAAATATTTCATCAGAAATAATAATATTTTAATTAAAGAATTTATTAAAATTTAGAAATTCGTACAAAAAAAATTATATAAATTTTTCATGTTACAAAATTGTTTTATTAAAATATTATAATTTTTGGTAAAAAACTTTCGACTAAAGATACAACGGATACTCTAGGGTTATATTAATATATGTTGCTCAAAAATAGTAACAGAATAATATTATCTTCCACATTTTGCCACCTGTCTCCGTAATTCATTAGCTGTTTAGCACCACCCAACATGCCCTTTCGGTGAAACTTGTCGGCTGCATTAGAATGTCGTTGAAGTTACGTTGTCTTTTACAAGGGCCCTACCCACTTCCACTAATTATGTACAAACTTTATTAAGCCAACATCATTTTTAGAATATAAATTGAAAACTATATGTTTTATAAAAATGTAATGGTATACTCCCTCCGTTTCATATTAGTTGTCTTTCTAGGTTTATGCACACATATTAAGAAAATATTTAATTTTACATATTTTTAAAATAAAAACACTATTACCAATACACCTAACCATATATCAACCAATAGAAAAATAGAATATAAAATATTACCAATAATTTTTGCATTGAAAAGCGAAAACGACACTTATTTTGAAACAAAAATTCTACTCCAGAACGACAAATAATTTGAAACGGAAGGAGTATAAAATAGTGTATCATCAAATGAATTAACATGATAGTAGCAGTTAGTAGGCCACGCAAAACCAGTTAGTAGCTGTTGTTTTGCAAAGAAAAGAAATTAAGACGACATTCTAAAATTTGGCTATTTGCTACATATGCTCTTATGTGTATTTGTTGCTATTTAACTGTTGAAAATGGATAAAACAGGAATGGAGTACAGAATAGGAGAAACTCTTATGTTGATGGAATGTATGGAACAACTTGTCCAATTCCACCAAGGACCAACTACACATATATTTTGCAAGTGAAAGACCAAATTGGAAGCTTCTACTACTTCCCATCCCTTGCTTTTCATAAGGCAGCTGGTGGGTTCGGAGGCATCAGAATCCTTAGTCGTCCTCGAATTCCAGTTCCATTTGCTGACCCCGCAGGAGATTATACTGTCCTCATCGGAGATTGGTACAAATCTAATCACACGGTAAGTTTTGGTAAATAAAAAAATATATATTTCGCCAACAATAAATATGAACATGATCTTATTTTATAAAATTTGAATGTGTTTAACTTGTTTAACATGAACTTGACATAATAAATGAACAATTGAACTTGATATGATATTAATTTTTAAAAATTAAATTTTTTATCAAAACAAATCAGTTTTGATAGTAAATGGGATGTGACTGTAATTTCCACTACCTGGATTTGATTCGGGTTGAAAAGACTATTTTATAATGTTTAGGTTTCTGGTAAAAAAGTGAAAACACATTTTTTTACCAAAAATTTTTTTTTTTTAATTTAAAATAGCAAAACGTGTTTTGAACAAAAAAAAGTCTAGTGTTAATAAATTAACTAAAGTACTTATAAATTTCCTTTTTTATAACTATTAATACGACCGTCAAAATAAAAAAAATCACAAAATACTGTTAATTTTCTAATCTGAAAAATATAAACTTTAAAAATAACAAATATAAAATCAAAATAATTATAAAGATGACTTCAAATACCTTCAAAACATTCCAAAGTAGTTCACAATAGTCAAAGCTACTAGTTTATCCGTAATTCATAAAAAGGATAAATGATAATGACATCATTTCCTATAAATAAATAAATAAATAAACTTTTTATGCTTATGAAAGCATTCCTAAGGGCATCTCCATCCCCACTCCATATTTTACTCCAAAAAATGGTGTGAGAAATGAAGTAGAAATAAAAAATAAAAATTTATTCCAATTTTGGAGTAATCTTTTATTTTTTGTTCACATTCCATTTTCTACTCCATTTTTGGAGTAAAATATGGAGTAGGGATGGAGATGGTCTAATTCAAAATATTTTTTTCTTACAAATTCTGGAAAATATCATATAGATTGAAGAAAGTTTTCTTATTTTTTAAAGAAAAAATCATTTTAAGAGATTATTTATAAAAAAAAACTTAGAAAATGTTTAACAATTTTTTGTTGAAATTTCTTTTTGAAGAAAACAATTTTTTAATTTTTTTTTATAATTTTCAAAATTTTAATATTTATATATGTTATTTATTTAATAAATAACTAAAATTTTAAATCACAATATAATAATTTTTACCAATTACTAGAAACTAGTTTTTAGATGTTGTCTCTAAACGATATTTAAAGAACAAAAACTAAAATAAATTATTTAGTAGATTTGCCCAAATAAAAATAATAATAGTAATTTATACACAAATTTTTATAATTAACTAAATCAGAATTTAATAGCATGAATTTATAAATTTTCTCAACTTTAATTTTATAGGTTGTAGAATTATCATATGCGTAACCATATCATAATCTATAAATTAGATATTTTGATAAACTAATTTATTATAACATATGTTATTTTTATTTTTATTTTTGCTAAATCATGTTATTTTTTAACTGATCAAGTGTTTATACTAATAATAAAATTATCTTAATATTTTGTATATTGCTCAGGATTTGAAGGCGCGTCTTGACAGAGGAAGGAAGTTACCCTCGCCTGATGGTATTCTTATCAATGGCCGGAGCACCGGTGCTACATTAAACGTTGAGCAAGGTGTGTGGCATTTGATGTCGATTTCCTAAGTTTTTCTCGTTCAACACGTTTATTAATAATGTTTCAAAAAACACGTTTATGCAATGTAGGAAAAACATACAGGTTGAGGATATCAAACGTTGGATTACAAAATTCTCTAAACTTCAGAATCCAAAACCACAGGATGAAGCTTGTGGAAGTCGAAGGGACACACACAATGCAAACCATGTTTTCGTCACTTGACGTTCACGTTGGCCAGTCTTACTCAGTTCTCATTACTGCTGACCAATCTCCTCGTGACTACTACGTGGTTGCTTCCTCTCGGTTCACCGATAAGATCATAACAACCACCGGCATTCTCAGATACAGTGGTTCGTCTACTTCAGCTTCTGGTCCAATTCCCGGTGGTCCCACCATTCAAATTGATTGGTCCTTAAACCAAGCACGTGCCATCAGGTACTCTTCTTGCATAGATAACTAAGTGTTTTTAAGCTCCAAATAGAGAATTGTAAAAGATCTAATGGTTTTGTTTTTTCGTAGAACCAACTTGACAGCTAGTGGACCAAGACCAAACCCACAAGGATCATATCATTATGGTCTAATACCGCTCATTAGGACTATTGTGTTTGGTAGCTCAGCGGGGCAGATAAATGGGAAGCAAAGATACGGTATCAATAGTGTGTCATTTGTGCCTGCGGATACACCTCTAAAACTTGCCGACTTCTTCAAGATAAGCGGGGTTTATAAGATCAATAGCATCTCGGACAAACCCACAGGGGGAGGTTTATACCTTGACACCTCTGTTTTGCAAGTCGATTATCGAACGTTTATCGAGATTGTATTCGAGAACAAAGAGGATATCGTTCAAAGTTATCATCTCAATGGTTACTCCTTCTGGGTTGTTGGGTACATTTATGTTCACACCTTTTTATTTGGTAGTTCCTTTTTTTTGTTTTTTTTTTTACGTTGTCTAAATGTGTTTTGATCGGATAAAATACAGGATGGATGGTGGACAGTGGAACACAGGGAGCAGAAATGGGTACAATTTACGTGATGCAGTTTCCCGTTCAACTGTCCAAGTGAGGCATTCTTCTTGCCTCTTCTTCCTCAATCTAACACATTATTTTCTTTTCTTCGTTCTAATTAAGAACATGACATATATTTGGGATTCAGGTGTACCCAAAATCATGGACAGCCATTTACATTGCTTTGGACAACGTGGGAATGTGGAACTTAAGGTCCGAGTTTTGGGCAAGACAGTATTTGGGACAACAGCTCTACTTGCGCGTCTTTACAACATCGACGTCTTTGAGAGATGAATACCCTATCCCAAAGAACTCGCGTCTGTGTGGCCGGGCAAAAGGACGACATACTAGGCCTCTGTAAGAAAGACGTACGACCTTACGTGAAAATCGTATCGATACAGGTTTAAGTTATGTGTTATTCTTGCGAAGACTTGCAATATTATAATGAGACAGGATGTAGTAATAATATAGTTTGAAAGGATCTCAGCTCGAGGTCTCAATTGTTTGTGCTTCCAATTCTCATTTTTTCTTATGATGTGTTTGCTATTGATGTTTTTTTAAAAAAAATTCTATATTTGAATATTTCTCTTGGGTCATGTGACTTTCGTCGAGTCGGATCACAACTTGCATCTCCCATTCGAATGATCGTATATTCTTTCTTGGCTAACTGCAGCAGAAAATGCAACACCTGAAAGTTCAAATGTAACTAAATAAAAAAACACATGAATGATTCCAAGAACATTTTCTTCTTGTATATTAGATTCTTTAAATATTTTTCTTAGACCTGTTTAACCGGTTTACACTCAGTCACACACAATTAATGACAAATCAATTTCTAATCTCTCAATTACAAAGCACGAACTGCAATCTGAAGTCACTCGCCTTTCCAAGCTTACAAGAACAATCTTCTTGCTCAAACTTTTTCTCAAAGGAATGTCTAACCTAAATCTACCAAGGTAATTTAGTTATATACACCCACACAATATTTTGTTTTCTAATATTGCGCTAGACCCAAATCTTCTTTGCTTCACGCCAAAGCCAGATCTTGGAACCAATAATTATATGACACGTCATCATTCCATAACTAACTCGCATCTGTGTATCACACATCGATCAACATGTATAACACCTCCTTTGCTTCACAACGAATAAACTCATTTTCTTGAGCTTAAATTCTTCTTCTTTTTATCTGAATGTGACAATCTAAATAACCTGCAAAGACAATACAAAAACACCAGCATTCCCAAACACAACAATGCTATTCTATCACAGTAAAATGAACTAAACCACATCATTGATCAAATCGTCCGTCACGGTTCGAAGACACACAACCTGATGACTGCTAATTTAAACAAGAACAAAAACATAGTAGTAGCTTGACTCAAAACAACATACTTCAAGTGACTAAACCAATACACACCTAGGAATCTAAAGAGATATAAAAGCGCATACATCATTGCTCATTATCCAGTCTTCTCACTATTCTCATCACCATCTTCATGAACCACCTGTTGTGCGTATACTCCCCCTGCTTAGTTGCACAATTAGATAAAAATCTCATGAAAAGCTACATACTATGCATAAAGAAAGAAATACACTCTTACTCCTCAGACGAACATAAATAACGTTAAGACTAGCAATGGTGCGCTCAATGTCTTCTTCAAGACTTGCCGTAGTCGAGTCATCTCCCACACCTCGTCCAACCTTCTTATCCTTCACTACGGATTTTGGAAAACTTCTGAATTCCACATCATGTATAGCAGGCGGAATGATGCATTGATACGGCATGACTTGCTGAATCAGAGTTGGAAAAATGATTTGCTGTGACTTATCACCACCAGTGTTCGTGACCATATTCATGATCTGGTTGTAGACAATCCTTCCAAAATCAAAACTCATATGATGATGAATCATGTAGAGGAACTTGAGGCGATCCTAAGTCATAGACGTGTCGTTGGTGGTGGGAATCCAGTTCGAGCACACCAGCTTGTAGAGAACCTGATTCAGCGCAGTTAGATATTTGGAACTCATGTTCTCCCAACGCTGAACTTGATTATTGGTAAGAAAACTACAAACACGATCAATACCTTCAGCCATAAAGTCATGGTCTTCTTCAAACCCAGGAATCAATTACATCACATTTACAAGACTTGGAGAGAAATTATGCAAAGATCCTCTCACATACACATCAACACCATCATCTCTATCCTCAGCCTCAAGCAGATTAGCGATAAATTCCCTTACCATGTTAGGTTGGAATGAGTCAGAATCAATGAGAGTGTATTGATAGGGTCTGATATTTACTACTATTGTACCATGATATCAGCTCTATTTAGAGTCTATTATATGTGTTTGGAGTATGTTTTAGAGTATTTTCATGTTCAGGTATGTTCTGGAGAACTTTGGTGATTCTGGAGCTTTTAGAGATGCAGAACTTCGCAAATACGTCATATGTTTAGCTATGGAAGGAGACCTTCACACGATTCGATTAAGATAATATTTTGACATAAAATAGAGCTTTGAGTTAGATTTCCAATGCCACCGGTTTGAGGCCAATCAGCATTCTAGAACCAAAGTTATGCCCATTTTACTAGAGAGTGGTTTATCTGCCTCGCGAGAGGAAGATGTTGAAAAGATAAATGAGTGTCAATCGACGGCACAGCCTTGGCGTCGATCAACAGTGATCCAAGAAGACAGGACCGACTTATTTTATGACCGACTTAAACCCAGAAATTATCACAAATTACCATAATGCCCTTGGATGACTGAAAATCTTATTTATATGTTTTCTAAGCCATTGTTGACGGCTATGCAACGTTTTATTCTATTCATTGTTCTAGGGTTAGGAGAGAAGGGAGGAACTCCTTCAGAGTTCTCCTGGTACTCCTTTGGTTCTTTATATTATTTCTATTCTATTTATCTATGATTTATGGGACAAAAATCATGCCTGAGTAGATCTCTTGTTATGTTCAGGGTTTACTAATGGTATTAATGGGTTAGCCAAAAAATAGAATTCCTAGGGTGATTATTAGATTTATCAATAGAATTGTTTTTATTGCTTGTGTTTTAGAGTAGCTAACTAGTACCCTGATCATTGGATAGTTTGGCGCAAGTGAGAGCATGATTTACTACCAGAATTAATCCTGTTGAGCTAGGTAGCTAGAAACAATTAAGAGTTGATTTTGTTAATTTAGTGAACTCGATAGACCATCGATCGACGCATGATCATTGCCATCGATCGACGGTCATTCTGTGTCAATAAGCGAGAGCTAAGACATCGACTAGTTCTATGATTAATACCCTTAGCCTCTATCCTTTATAATCCACTTGCCTGAAACCACTAGATCTAGCTATTTATTATTATTGTTTACTTACCAATCAATCAATTATCTGCTATAGTTTATTTACTGTTTATTAATCTATTTGCCTAGCTTAATCGCGACTATATTGAGTTTATTGTGTGCCCACGCTCCATGTGGATTCGATCCCTAAATATTACAATTTGACCTCTCTTGGCAAGAGTAGTTCGTAGGGTTAATTTGATAGAGTTTGCATTGAAATACATAAAAACTCTCCTGTCAAATTTGGCGCCGTTGCCGGGGAGTAAGGATTCGTCATTAGGCTCAATTTATTTGATTTAGTCTAGGTATTTTTCTATATTAGATTACTTACATAATTTTTTTTTCTTGTGTTTCATGTACATACATATTAGTACCATGAAGCAATGAGGAGAGGATTTTTGGGTTCTTCAAAAAAGAAACCTGCTGATTTGCGCACGATCCGTAAGTCTACGAGGGCAATCGACACCCTCCAAGCAGTGATCTTTAGCAAAGAGAAGCGAGCATCGATCAACATCAATACTTTACCATCAATCGATACACATCAAGACATCGATCGACGCCCACATTTTACTGTCGATCAATACTATTTGCGGGAAGACAAAAAGACGAGCATCAACCTCGAGAAATTCAGGGGATCGACGACCAGATAAGACCTGCATATTTTAATCATGTGCGCGAGCACCCCTTTCATGGCCTTCCCCATGAAGATCCGATGGACCACCTTGAAACACTAGAGGATTTTGTGTTTAGCATCCCGGAGCATGAAAGAACTACAAACTATCTCCTCTGCAAGTTATTGAAGTATTCTCTCTCTGGGAATGCAATTGTTTGGCTGAAACTTCTACCAATAGGACCTCTCACTACCTGGAACGATGTCAAGATTGCGTTTCTGACTATTTTTTTTTGATGATGCGAAGATCGAAGATCTAAGGGATAAGATTTTGACATTTTCTCAAGGACCTACTGAAGGGTTTTGTAGTTCTTGGGACAGATTTAGGGGGTACCAAAAAGACTGTCCACATCATGGTCTCACAGAGGTTTGACTGCTGAGATTTTTCTGCAAGGGTATTAATGTACAGTATCATATGATGCTGGATCAGGCAAGCGAAGGCAACTTTGAAACCAAGACTCCAGAGGAAGCTAAGAAACTGATTCAGAACTTTGCATCTAGCAACAATATCAGGAATATGGATACTCACATGATGCAATCAGGTGTTATGAATAATGAAAAGATCATTGAGGTCGAGGACAAAACTGATTTTATACATGAAGTCTCATTGGTGGAACATGCTACAGAAGAGGACGAGAATCATATATATATCAGAGGATAGAATCTATTCTGGAACGAGTCATAGAAATTCAGCAGATGACAAGTGCATACTTAAATCTGAGGTTGAATTATACTCCCTCCGTTTCATATTAGTTGTCGTTGTAGGGAAAATTTTTTGTTTCAAAATAAGTGTCGTTTTAGTGTTTCAATGCAAAATTCATTAATAAGATTCTCCAATTTATTTTTCTATTGGTTGAAATATGGTTAGGTGTATAGGTAATTGAGTTTTTATTTTGGAAATATATAAAATCATATGTTTTATTAATATGTATGCATAAACCTAGAACGACAATTGATATGAAACAGAGAGAGTATCCACAAAGATCTGAATAGAAAATTTGAAGCCTTGGACGCCCATGTCATGATGCTAGACACTCAGTTTTTTCAGACATCAGAAGCTGTGAAAAGTAAGAAACTCTGGTTAAAGAAAAAGCTGAGGAGAGCAAGAACATTGAAGAGTGCGTAGGAACAATAAGAATTCAGAGCCACTCATACTTCGCCACACGACACCCGCATCCTTCCAGCTTGTACTGTGTTAAAACACACGCTGTTGATCGACACCAACAAGACGACATCGGTCAACATCAATGGGCGACCAACGATCGACAACATCATCATAGAATTGATTGACACCCAAGGGAGAGCATTGATCGACAAACACCACCTGATATCGATTGACACCCATCATTTGACGAAGAGCCATGTTACATGATTGAACCATAAACGGCTGAGGAGAGAATGCACTAGTCCAAGGGTTCACACCTTGCTGTTCCAAAACATCTGCAACCACCTATTTGTGTAGAAGAAGCTGTTGGGATTCATAAAAGAGTGAAGTTGATACATGTCCCTGTGAAGTTTGTGGTTCCTTGTGCTATATTGGAAGTTGAATTTTCCATCCCACCAGATAGAGGTACGCATCTAGGTTCCTACAATGGGGTATTTGATGATCATATGTTTGCAGTATCTTCTCAGAGAGGGTTGAGATGTTGAGGTGAAGTCAATGAAAGGCCAGCAGAAGCAGCATCGATCGACTCCGACAGATACCATCGATCGACACCAGAACTGCAGAATCGATCGATGCCACCATTGGAACATCAACCGACAACAACACTAGAGAGTCGATCGACACTCATCACGGATCAGAGCAGCAAAAGTCTGAAGTGTTTTGAAATCTTTTTGATGGAGGCACCACGAGATCAGACAAGTCTGGGGGAAAGAAGAAGAGGAATTGGAAGAAGAGAAAAAAGACCAAGGACGGTCCTCAGTTATCATTTATTTCCTACTTCTCAGATGGTGTTAGGAAGTACATAGTGCGCAGCAGATGTTTCTCACAGCCATTTGCAAAGCCCCGCGTACTCCTTGTTGCTGAGATGATAGAATAAGGAGAAGAGTTTGTGGAGGCTTTCACAAAAAGGGTGATGAAGCTGAAGACATTGGACATTGGGAATTTTTTTCGAGCAAGTCCCCCATCTCATCAAAACTGAATCAGAACTCCAAAACGCCAAGCTAAGAGACTATAAACAAGCTCTGAGTGGGAGTGGGAGGCAACCCACTATTAGTAAGTTTTCAATTAGTTTTTGATTATATTAGTCTAATTCCGGATTTTATTGTATTATTGCTGGTATTCTAAAAAAAAAGTACTGAGGAAGATAGTCTGCACAGAGTATCGATCTACACTTGATCATTGTCGATCGACGGAGTAACATTAGCATCGATCGATCGCCACTTAACTGTGTCGATCGACGGTCACCATCAGCAAGCAGGTATACCATTTTCCTTGATTAAATTTTGTCCTTATGGTTTATTTTCTTCCCCAATATCGGGCTGTATAACACTAGTAATAAGGTTGTTTAAGTCTAGGGAGGTTTACTAATATTGTTTTTTATTTTGAGTTTTATACTTATAAAAAAAAGAGAGTAGAAACCAACATATGTACCATTGATCGAGTTTGAAGCATCCACATCGATCAACCATGGATCATGACCATCGGTTGACATCAACATCGTGACATCGATCAACACTCTTTTACATAGTCTGGTATCGAGTTTCTCTCTTAAGCTATTTACTTATGATTTAATTTTTCATAACCAATCCGGAGCGTATTACACTTGGGACAATGTAATTTAAGTCTAGGGGAGGTTCGCTTACGTTATTTGATTTGTTTTGAGTTTGATTTGCTATATATATATATAAGTTTTTCAAAAAGTTTTATTGAGTCAAAAGGGGATTATGATAAAGATTTATTATTGACTAACCACACTTTAGCACCATTCTTAAAAGATTGTTTGCAGAGATTACTAAAGATACCAAAGTGGATCATCCTGCCACTATACCACACTTGCTTAGAAAGTTTGAAGGAACCGAAGCTGATTTCCAACAATAATCCTGACATTATTTGCTTGCTTTGGGGATTGGTATACACTGGATCGGATTCCTTCTGCAAGTTTGTAGGTACAAGTCATTACACATTTGGTTCCATTCTCTTTTTTTTTTTCAGCATCTATTTAAAAGCTTAAAAGATTGAGATGACTTCCCAAAATGCAGAGGGGAGGTACATTACCAATAACCCTATTATTCTAATTCGGAGGAATGATCACACATTGTTGGAAGCGAGGGATAGGTAAATTACCAATGAACCCACTATTCACCTACAACTTTCCCCAAAAAGCAAAAGAAAATAAGAAAAGAAAAAAAATAAAAGAGAAGAGAAAATTGAAAATAAGATGGCATTATTGTCCATTAAGTTTGAGATCTAAAAAGATTAAGAAAAGAGAGAAAAGAGGGAAGAGATGGATCAGAGAAGACTTTGTGCCTGGTTGTTCAGATACTTGCAGAGGTAAGACTCCATGTGTGCTTTGATCGATACTCCCAAGGTAAAGCATACACCTTTATTTTATGCAAAAAAATAAGATCAGTAGAGGGGTGAGTCAGACTAGTATTTGATAAGTTGTTGGTAGAATGGATTTGGTTGCTATACTAGAATAGGGTATATAAAGTTTCTCTATGATTTAATTGATAGGATGTGGTTGCAACAAAGTAGGGTAATAGTTATACTTAGACATTATGTGAGACTCCGCTTTTCAAAACCTCTTTCACAGGCTTTGTTTGCTTGAGGACAAGCAAAAGGTTAAGTCTGGGGGAGTTGATAGGACCTGATATTTACCACTATTTTGCCATGATATTATCCCTATTTAGAGTTTATTAATTGTGTTTGGAGTATGTTTTAGAGTATTTTCATGTTCAGGTACGTTCTGGAGAACTTTGGTGATTTTGGAGCTTTTAGAGATGCAAAACTGTGCAGATGAGTCAGATATTTAGCAATGGAAGAAGACCTTCCCACAGTGAGATTAAGCTGATCTTTTTAAATAAAATAGATATTAAAGTTAGATTTCCAATTCCACCGGTTTGAGGTCAATCAACATCCTAGAGCCAAAGTTATTCCCGTTTTACTGGAGAGTGGTCTGTCTGCCTCACGAGAGGAACCTGTCGAGAAGATGAATGAGTGTCGATCGACGGCACAGCCTTGGCGTTGATCGACGGTGATCACAGAAGACAGACCAGACTTGTTTTATGACCAAATTAAGCCAAGAAACTATCACAAATTACCAGAATACCCTTGGACGACTTAAAATCCTATTTATATGGTTTCTAAGCTATTGTTGACGGCTACGCAACGTTTTATTTTATTCTTTGTTCTAGGGTTACGAGAGAAGGGAGGAAATCTTTCAGAGTCCTCCTGGAACTCCTTTGGTTCTTTATATTATATATGTTCTATTTATCTATGATTTCTGTGACAAAGATCATGTCTGAGTAGATCCCTTGTTATGTTTAGGGTTTACTAATGGTATTGATGGATTAGCCAAACAATAGAATTACTAGGGTGAATATTAGATCTATCAATAGAATTGTATTTATTGCTTGTGTTTTAGAGTAGTTAACTAGAACCACAATCATAGGATAGTTAAGTGCAAGCCAGAGCATGGTCTACTACCAAAAATAATCCTGTTGAGCTAGGTTGCTAGAAAAAATCGAGAGTTGATTTAGTTAATTTAGTGAACTCGATAAACCATCGATCGACGCATGATCATTGCCATCGATCGACGGTCATTCCGTGTCAACAAGCGAGAGCTGAGACATTGGACCAGTTCTATGATTAATACCCTTAGCCTCTATCCTCTATCATCCACTTGCCTGAAACCCTAGATCTAGCTATTTATTATTATTTTTTACTTACCAATCAATCAATTATCTGCTATAGTTTATTTATTGTTTATTAATCTATTTGCCTAGCTTAATCGCGACCGTATTGGGTTTATTATGTGCCCACTCTTCCTGTTGATTCGATCCTTAAATACTACAATTTGTCATCTCTTGGCAAGAGTAGTTCGTAGGGTTAATTTGATAGAGTTTGCATTAAAATACATAAAAACCCTCATGTCATGTATATCTATCCGCACTTGACAACCACCTTTTTGACATCAAGGATATTCTCCTTTGTAAGCGGTATGCTCTGTTGAGTAACGAACTTCCAAGGGATCAGATGTTTGT
The DNA here is from genome assembly GCA_012274485.2 of Sinapis alba. Classification (NCBI taxonomy): domain Eukaryota; kingdom Viridiplantae; phylum Streptophyta; class Magnoliopsida; order Brassicales; family Brassicaceae; genus Sinapis; species Sinapis alba. The sequence goes on from MU106271.1 coordinate 214,292, forward strand.
ACCGCTTAGCCGCATGTGTCATGATGAAGCGATTTGTCACATGAGCAGTCTTTGGCCAGAGCAGATCAATGTTTTCAAGAATCCGAGTTTGAAAGAGTTCGCGACTGGCTGCATACCAAGGCTCTATGGGTATAAAATCATTGACTTCATCGTTGAAGGAGGCGGAGAGCGATTCAACTTCCGGGGAGGAGGGTTCTGGTGGAGGAGCAACTAAAGGAGATTGCCGCTTGCACTGTCGCTTGCGAGAAGTGGACAGAGCGGACGACGATGACGGAACCAGAGGAGCTTGAGATGACTTGGTGGTCTCACCGGGTTTGTTTCAGTCAGGAACTTCGCCCCGAGGGTTGCATGTTTCGATTTGAGATATATATATATATATATATATATATATATATATGTGTGTCGGCCAACGAAAAGGAGGTGTGACAGAAAAGAGCAACTTTATTTCCTTTTAAGCAAGAGAACAGCCCTAGAAACTCAAGTGGATCGTTAATAACACAAGAAAATCGGCCCAAATAAATCGGCCCAAAAAAGAGTATAAATGCTCTGAGACAAAAATTGAAACTGAACACAAATTATAACCAAGTGTGTCGACACCACTTATGACTGAGAGAGACTTCGTGAGAACTTGCAGAGTACGAAAAACAAAGTATCAACGAGAAAATACTAATATATACAGACAAAAATTTCCAAGGCATATTTAGTGATGCCTGTTGTTTAAGAGAGGAGTCACACATATCCAATCACCAAAAAATCGAACGAAATCAATGAATCAACCCAAGTAAATAGTTATTTCTCAGTCGAGTAGCTGTCACAAACAAGATCATCCTAAGAAACTCATCCTACCCCAATTCCATTGTAACACACGTTTGTATGGTCTAGAAACACATTTAGGCATCTTGTGTGTCTATCACTCCAACTCGATAAACTATCTTGACACACTTTTTATTTTACTTCAAGAGAACAATATCGGCTGGGTCTTGTGAGGAAGGTGATCAGAATCAGAGAAAAAGTGGGGTAACACTATGGGAACCGAAATCCACACCGTCAATTTTTGTAAACTTTTAGGAAGTCAGGAAACTCTAACTTTTTCAGGAGATCCCGGATAATCTGCTTTAAACCAGACGCAACACAATCAAACGAAATACTTAAGAATCGATAAAATAAAAGGAGAGCGAAAGAAATCTTATTCTGAATTTGCGTTTAAGCGTTTACAAGAAGGAAAGAGCCTTGGCCACAAGAGCTGTTGGCGAGTTCCTAGTTCTAGTAACCTAAGACTGCAAATCCCTAATCGAGTCGTAGCTTGATATCGAAAAGGGAAATAAATGCCTATTGCTCTAAGCTTTCTATGAATGCTAAAAATCGTGTCCCTTGTCTCCAGCCTAGCCTTTTCTGCCCCTGATCGAGTTTATCACTTCGGGAATATTTCCTTTTTCTCTTGATCTTTACATTTATCCGCAGAATCCTCGTATTTATCTTGAAACTTTAACATTTATCTTCTGTCGTGAACAAACATTAACCGTCATAGCATCTTTGGGCCTGATTTCATACAAAATCGTAAGCGGGCTTTTAAGCGTGTTTTGATCCTCTCGGACCGTCTTTTCAGTTTTAAGCGTTTTTACGATTTCTCCAAAAGGGGTTCTCGATACGACGTTGATTTAAACGGAGTTCAAACTTCTCGTATGGTTTAGGCAATTTCGGTGTTAACCATTGCCGTTTTATACGATCCATTTGAACTTATACGAAAAAATGAGTCTTCCGATTTTTATCGTAAAGTTCCGACGGTAACTCCGGTCGGAACAAAACGAATAACGTTTTATCGAGATGCGAGAGAGAAGCTAGATGGGTGATCCAGCTCTCCATATGGCTACCTGGGAGATGCATCTAACGAGCTAGAAGTTGTTTGTCGAGTCTTACTTGATTTTATCATAAAATCTCAACGGGAACTTCGGTCAGGATGAATTGAGAGGCAGCAAGGTCCTAGCTCAAAGTAGGAGGTCATGAGAGCGGACTAGAGTATTTCAATGCTACTTGAGAGAAATGAGGTCACCAATTGGCGACTCGGATTTCCGAGAGACTAGGTCGCCATATGGCGACCCGACTTTGGAGGGTTCAGGTCGCCATATGGAGACCCGTCCTTGCAGGGTGCGGGTCACCATATGGCGACTCATGCTTCCCAAGTGCAGGTCCCCATATGGCGACCGTGCTTGCAGGGTACATGTCACCATATGGCCACCCGTGTTTGTAGGGTGGGACTCTCCGTACGGTGACTTGCTTCTTGTGGCTTGATCGCTTTTTGAAAACTTTCATGAGCCGAAGCCTCAGAACAAGCATTTTCCCGGAACTTGAGCCGTTGATTTCGTCGTGACCAATTTTGACCCTAACAGTTAGCCCCCCAACTTGTTTGGCCGTGAGCTTTTAGCGTGAGGGTCTGGCGGGCGATTAGGCTGGTAGTGCAAATTAGACGGAATCATCGGCCGAAAGCCCGAGAGTGAATGTAAAAATTCTTGCCTATAAGTTGGTGGAGTAAGTATTGAGTTTTTTCTCACTTGCTCACTTTCTCAAAGAAAATTATCCAAGGTAGAATTGTCTCTCTCATTCTCTTATTGGTTTTTCTTTATTTTACTTTTTGAAATCATGTCTACCAAAAAGAGGGCTTCTAAGAAAGTAGAGCTTCATCATATTAATCATGATGATGTTCGTGATGACGAAGAAGTCATCACAAAACCTGAGTTTGTTCTGCATTCAGTTGAACCTGGGGAGCCCGAGGCCTATTGGGCTGTTTTATGTGAAGGCTTTACCCCTCCATCCGAAGAACAAATTCCTAGCAGGCCTCCCCACCGGTGGGACTGAAGTCTTCCGAGCAAGAGATCATATCCATTCCTCGAAAATGTTTGAGAGTTCGTCCGTGTTCTGAAAAACATGGAATTCCGGATTCTGCGACGAGGAGAAAGGGCTGATGATCCCCCGGCGGGTTATTTTACCTGTTACGAGGCGCACATTGTGCATTGCCGTCTATGATTTCCACTCCCGGAGATCATTGTCCATACCCTGAACAGTTTTGGATTAATCTTACAGGCTTTCAGTACCTCCTCGGGATCGTGGTCCTAGGTTACGAGCATGGGGTGCCCCTTAGCGTTGACCATTTCGAGGCCCTTTTGAAGCCACTGGCCGTGACGGGGGGGGGGATATATCGCATTGCACCTTGCATCCACATGTCCATCATAAGAGAAAAAATCTTGAGTGGTCATGTGTGGGAGAAGTGCTTCTTTTTCGTCCATATTAGTAGCGCGTCGGTTGAAGAGAGCTGCATTCCTGATTTTCGCAGTGAATGGGGCCATTATGGTACTGCTTGGATATATTTAAGTTTTTTTTCCGACGATATCTAACTTTCTCATCCTTTGTTTTTGCAGAGACCAACTCCTTACCTCTGTTCCCGGACGACATGATCGTTTGAGGAATCTTGTTTGGACCGTTTTTTTTCTTTTGGACTTCTTTCACTCTGAAGCGAGTTCGCAAGGCTCTGAAACATCACCAGTCGTGATCTCATCCCGAAGTGGTCGTGGAAGAAGGATCTAAGCCGCCAATGGATGAGTTCTTGTCGAGGGACATTCCAGTGTCTCAAGGGAACGCATGGCCTTCCAAGGGGAAAGGGGTCGAGCTAGGCGATCTAGAATTTTCTTGAGACGACTTCTCCTTGCTTGGATGGCCTTCCAACTTAGCTTCAGATGATGGGAGTGGCGCTAGTGATATTTACCTGCCGGATTGTAACTTCGACAATCTTTTCAAGGATCTTCCGTCTGAGTTCGACTTTTCTCCTACCGTGGATGGCCAGGTGAGGTCGAAAGCGTTTGCGGAGGGTTCGAACTTCAGTCATCTCTACCATATATTATTTTGGGACATGTCTCCTTAGCTTGTAACCTGTACATGGACTGCTCTCATTCAACTTGGCCCTCGAGGCGAGCTACTGGGAGGCGAGACTTTGCCGTTTCAAGGCTGAGAGAGCAGGGAACAAGGTTGCTCTTCTCCGAGAACAGGCTACCACTCGAAACAAGGATCTGGAGAGGAAGCAGGCAAAGGATCTTCGTCATGCGGAGAGGAAAGGGAAACGCGAGGTTGTTGCGGTGATCGCGGGTCGCGCTGCTCAGTTCAGGGATGAGTTTTAAAAGCTTAGGGGAGCCGAAAAGCTTATGGGCTATTTCAGAGAGTGCTGTTGAGCCGTTGGTGCCTTGTCGCAGACAAGGGCCAAAGTGTACGTTTTCCAGGCCAAGATGGACATCATGACCAGCTATATGGGGGAGTACGAAAGGGGGCGATGCTATGGTCTCTCCTCTTGAGGAGAAGGTGCTGGGATGTTGGGATCCTATCTCAGTTTCCCCTGATACAAAGGATGTTGGGGTCAAAAACGGTTATCTCGAAAACATCGACTAGGGTTACCACTTCTAGAAGTAACTTATCGAAGAAGTAGTTTTTAAAGAACAAAAGCACCTCGAACCTAGGTCGTCATATGGAGACCTAAACTAGCAGAGCACGGGTTGCCACAAGCAAAGCACGGGTCACCATATGGTGACCCACAACCACAAAGCAGGGGTCGCCATATGGCAAGGTACAAGTCACCATATGGCGACCTGAACCCGTACAATCCGGGTCGCCATATGGTGACCTGCGCACCGAGATTACAGGTCGCTATATAGCCACCTGAACCCGTACAGTCCGGGTCGCCATATGGCGACCTAGGCTCTCCGAGTCCGGGTTGCCATGTCGTGACCTAGGCTCTCCGAGTCCGGGTCGTCATATGGTGACCTAAGCTCTACGAGTCCGGGTCACCATATGGCGACCTAGGATCTCCGAGTTCGGGTCGCCATATGGCAACTCAACTATCCAAGACTGGTCTCCATATGGAGAGCTGTGTCTCTTATTTGTCTTCCTCTTCGATTTGGATTGAAATGCTTTTCATTTCGTCTCAATTGGAGTTATCATTGGAACTTTACGGCAAAAACCGAAAAGACTCGTTTTTTTGTATAAGTTCGAACCGATTGTATAAAACGGCAACGGTTGGCTTAACACCAAAGTTGCCTAAGCTATATGAGAAGTTTGAACCCATGCTTAAAATCAACGTCGTATAAAAGACAGTCTTTCGGAGAAATCAGAAAAACGCTCGAAGTCTGAAAACAGCCCGAGAGGCCTAAAATGTGACTAAAGGCCCGCTTACGTTTTCATACGAAACCAATCCCAGTGGTGTTACGATGGTCTATCTTTATTCACGTAAAGATAAATATCGAGAGATCAGAAGATAAATGTAAAGTTTCCAAAGATAACCATAAAGATCGAGAGAAAAAGGAATATTCCCGGAAAGTGGATAAACTCGACTCAGGGCAAAAAAGGAAGAGACAAACCGCCTCAAGAGGCATACATAAGAAGAGCTAAGCTGAAGGCGAAGGGGATGGCAAGATTAGGTCAAGAAAACTATTGTTAGCTTTCGGAGAACTTAGGATCTCGGTGGGTAGACTAGCGAGTTCGATACTTATAACGTTTTTCTACTTTGTTCTTTCGTTCTCCATTGCTGACGAATTCTGTCTATCTTATTCTCGCTGAAACTTGGTAACTCTATCGTTATCAATCAATAAAACGCTTTAGTGCAATATACTTTCGATATTCTGTTATCCCTCTCTTCTTTGTTTTGTGTGTTTATGCAGATAATCTAGGACCTTTGTGAAAGTTGAATCTTTTAGACTTCCTTTAAGATTACAAAATCGATAGTGCAAATTTTGGTTCCCACAATTTAGCGCTAGAAGGAGGGGGGGGGGTCGGATTCTCTAACTCTAAAAACCACTGAACTGATAAGAAAGACATATGCCTAATCCAACAGGCAGTAACGTCATCTCCTTGAAGGAAAGGGCAACGACCGATCAGGTCAAACCCCGTAACGACCTCCTTGTCGTCAAGTTAACACAAGAAGCTCGTCTGATATCATCTTCAAGCGTACCTTCGAGAGGATGGAAATTGATCTATCCAGAATCGCGGAAGACCCAAGTCCGCTATTAGGAATCTCGGGGAAAGCGACTATGACTCTCGAGACAATCAACCTCACAGTCAGGGTCGGGAGTATAACAAGAATCGTGGAGTTTCTGGTCGTTGACCAAAGCTCGTCGTATAACGCGATCATAGGAACTTTATGGATAAATTCAATGCAGGCGGTGCCATCGACCTACCATCTATGTCTTAAGTTTCCAACACCACACAGAATCGAGATAATCTGGGGGAATCAAAAAATCTCGCAAGTATGTTTCGCCGTGGAACAAAAACGAAAGGGCTCGTCATCAGAGACTCCTTCCAACAAGAAAAGAAAGTCGTCTATTGACGAAAACGCCTTAGGACTGAACGAAACATAAATCTTTTGGCAGTCCCGAGTAGCCGAGGCACTCGAGGGAAAACGCAAACCAACCTGTGAACTCGTGGTCTCGGTATGCCTCGACGAAGTATTCCCAGACCGCTGCGTTGAAATTGGCGCTAATCTTCATGAGCCTTAAAAATGAAGCTTATCGCCTGTCTAAAAAGAACTTACACACGTTCGCGTGGGCTGTGGAAGACATGCCATGGATTGACATCAACATTACATGTCACGAACTTAACGTCGATCCAACTTTTAAACCAGTTAAACAGAAAAGACGAAAGTTGGGTCTTGAACGGGCTTCCGCAATTAATGATGAGGTCTAAAAACTCCTCAAAGTCGGATCCATAATAGAGTTAAGGTATCCTGACTGACTCGCTAACCGAGTCGTCGTCAAAAAGAAAAACGGAAAGTCGCGAGTCTGCGTCAATTTCACCGATCTCAACAAAGCATGTCCAGAGGATAGTTTCCCACTGCCTCACATCGATCGGCTGGTCGAAGCAACGGCAGGAAAAAACTATTGTCATTCATGGATGCTTTCTCCAGGTACAATCAGATCATGATGAACCCCGATGATCAGGAAAAAATTGCATTCATTTCCGATAGCGGTACTTATTGTTACAGAGTAATGCCATTCGGCCTTAAAAATGCTGGTGCAACCTATCAGTGATTGGTTAACCCCCGAACAACTCGTAAAAACTATGGAGGTATACATCGATGACATGCTCGTAAAATCTCTTGAGGAACAAGACCATGTCAACCATCTCCAAGAATGATTCGAGAGGTTAAACCTACATAACATGAAACTGAACCCTGCAAAGTGCAGGTTCGCGGTAGTATCAGAAGAATTTCTGGGACACCTCGTATTCTTTCGGGAAATCAAGGCAAATCCAAAGCAGATTACCACGTTGATCGAGATGGCATCCCCAAGAACAAAACGAGAGGTGCAGAGGTTAATGGGTAGAGTCGCATCACTCAATCGTTTTATCTCGCGGTCAATAGATAAATGTTTACATTTCTACGATACCTTAAAAGGGAATAAAAAATTTGAGTGGACCGAGGAGTGCGAGAAATATTTCCAACAGTTTAAGCACTACCTTGCCTCTCCCCCAATGCTCGCAAAACCCATAGAAGAGGAGCCCCTTTTTCTGTATATCACAATATCCATAACAACTCTAAGCGGAGTCCTCATCCGAGAAGAGCAAGGCGAACAAAACCTCATCTTCTACGTAAGTAAAGCCTTGCTGGATGCAGAGGCGTGTTACCCGCTAATAAAAAAATTGGCTCTCGCGGTCGTAATATCAGCCCGAAAACTGAGGCCATATTTCCAATCTCATACGATCGTGGTACTCACATAATTTTCTCCGCGAACGATCTTGCATAGCCCCAGTAAATCTGGAAGACTAGCAAAGTGGGCAGTCGAGCTAAGCGAATACGATATCGAGTATCGAGCAAAATCTTGCGCAAAATCGCAAGTGCTCGCTGACTTCTTGGTAGAACTCCCCACATGGCGCACAACGAAACAAGAGCCGGATTCGACCTAGACACTCCACGTTGATGGGTCGTCATCCAAACAAGGCTCTAGGATCAGAATCCGACTGACTTCGCCAGCAGGGGAAATACTAGAACAATCATTTCGATTGATTTTCCAATTTCAAACAACGAAGCCTGGTACAAAGCTCTCATTGCTGGATTATGACTGGCTCGCGGCCTGAAAATACGCAACATCCACGCGTATCAGTACAGCGGGAAATACGAGGCAAAAGACGAAAGAATGGACGCCTACTTGAAGGTTGTCCGAGACTTAACCCAAAGCTTTGATCAAATCGCTCTGACACGGATCCCTCACACAGAGACCGCCCAGGCAGATGCCCTAGCATCCAGCTTTGACCCAGGTCTAAGCAGGGTAATCCCCATTGAATTCATAGACTACCCTAGCATCGGACCACCAATCGTTGTGAACTCAATTGATCCACAAGACGGCGATTCAGACGAAATCTATACCCAATCGGAAAAATAAAACACGAACAAATCGAATAGGGGTTCAACAAACCATGGATGCAGACCATCCTAACATACATCACAGACGGAACACTCCCGACAGAGAAATGGGCGGCCCAAAAAATTAAGGCCCAGTCCGCGAGATACATATTGGTAGAAGGAGAACTTTACAAATGGAGATTCTCCAGACCCCTATGACCTGCGTAGAAGGAGAGAAAATGCGAGGGATAATGGGAGAAATTCACTCTAGATCCTGCAAAAATCACTTTGGCGGAAGATCCCTCGCAGTCAAAATTAAATGCCAAGGCTACTACTGGACAACAATGATCAAGGACTGCGAGAATTTTGCACGAAAATGCAAAAAATATCAGAGACACGCTCCCACCATCCATCAACCAGCTGAGGTCCTCTCATCAATTTTGGCACCGTACCCATTCATGCGATGGTCCATGGACATCGTCGGTCCCATGCATAGATCTAAATAGAAACGCTTCTTGCTCATCTTAACCATTTTTTTCTCGGAATGGGTGGAAGCAGACTCCTACGCGAGCATCAAAGACTCTCAGGTCGAAAGATTCGTATGGAGAAACATTATCTGCAGGCATGGCTTCCCATACGAAATCATAACAGACAACGGATCACAATTCATCTCGACTAGATTCGAAGCCTTTTGCCAAAAGTGGAAAATACGATTGACCAAATCAACTTCCAGATACCCACAATGCAACAGACAGGCTGAATATATTAACAAGACCATCCTTGATGGACTCAAAAACGCCTACACGCCAAAAAGGGTAAATGGACCGAGGAACCAGAAGAAGTCTTATGGTCGCATCGGACAACTCCTAGACGAGCAACATGGGACACCCTATTCACCCTCGTTTACGGAGCATAATGTGTGGTACCGGCGGAAGTCGAATTTCCCGGAGTACGTAGAAGATTACTCCCAGAGCCCGAAGATTTGAATAACCTAATGTTGCTTGACGACCTCGACCTAATAAGCGACTAAAGGCCCGCTTACGTTTTCATACAAAACCAAACCTAGTGGTGTTACAACGGTCTATCTTTATTCACATAAAGATAAATATCGAGAAATCAGAAGATAAATGTAAAGTTTCTGAAGATAACCATGAAGATCGAGAGAAAAAGGAATATTCCTGGAAAGTGGATAAACTCGACTCACGACAGAAAAGGAAGAGACAAACTGCCTCAAGAGTCATATATAAGAAGAGCTAAGCTGAAGGCGAAGGGGTTGGCAAGATTAGGTCAAGAAAATTATTGTTAGCTTTAGGAGAACTTAGGATCTAGGTGGATAGACTAGCGAGTTCGATACTTATAACGTTTTTTTTACTTTGTTCTTTCGTTCTCCATTGCTTACGAATTCTGTCTATCTCATTTTCGCTGAAACTCTGTAACTCTATCGTTATCAATCAATAAAACGCCTTAGTGCAATCTACTTTCGATATTCTGTTAACTCTCTCTTCTTTGTTTCATGTGTTTACGCATATAATCCAGGATCTCTGAGAAATTTAAATCTTTTAGACTTCCCTTAAGATTACAAAATCGACAGTGCGAATTTTGGTTCCCACAGAGGAGACCGCGACCGGGGTTGCCGACGAGAGGGTTGAGGTGAATCAATTGTTTGGCTTGTTTGGTCGTTCGATGTCAAGAAATTTTGAGCTTGACCCTTGAACGATCTGTCTGTGGTTATTTTTATGTTTTAGTTGTGTCGGGCTGAATGTGGCTGTTTTTAAGTTTATGTTTAGGCCAAATGTGGCAGTTTTTTTATTATTATTTAGGACTGGCCATACGTGGCTTCGAATCCATGTCTTCAATGGCTTATATACTGAAAAAGCTTTATATTTTAGAAGAGTTTCGAGAATTTTGATTTTGATTTGGTGTAGAGGGAATATTGCGAGTTGTCATCTCGCATCTAACTCGTCTTTGCGTATCGTTCTATTCGTTGCTCGTTCGAGATGTGCAGAAAATTTTCGTGAATGTTTAGATGTGAACGAAGAGACATGCTTTCAGGATCTCAAATATTTTGATACTCATGCCTTGAGACATTAAAGACCAGTGTGCTTGGTTTAGGACAAGACCTTGGTTTACTTTCGGTTAAGGCTGTGCGATGACTAATCGGTTTTTGTTTTGTGTGTTGCAATTTCAACCAGATTCCGTACCGCTTTAAAGTCCGCGATATGTTCTCAGCTTATACGACTTGTATGGTCGGAATCGAGCATCTTTCTTAGGACAATTTGTAAGTCTCCTGGAAGTGCGGACCAAAAATTTTGGATTTTTTGTGCGCAATTATCCTAGTCGGATGGATGAGAACCGTTCATGAGAAAGGTTAGGTGTGTCTGTTTAGGACGGCTAATGTACTCGTCGGGGCCAATCGGCGAGTAAGGTGTAAGAGTGAGTGCTCGTTTATGATTATAGTCGCGGGCGGACTATTTCTGAGTTTTGAAAAGATATTTTTGGAGGTTTCATGCGCCGTCTCGCATTATGCTCTGAAAGTATAAGGTGTGTAAGTTGACGATTCCGCATGTGAACTGATGTTCGACCTCTTCGAGGACAAGGCCTCAATGGTTGTTTACCGGAAGATGCTTTATGAGTAAGTTATTGCACCGAAGAAGTTTGGTTCGTAATCGGATGGTTCAGAATAGTTTTAGATGTTCATGCGATAAAAAAGACTTTGCAAGATTTGCCTTTTCTTATTATCAAATGTTTTTAAAAATATCGAGTACAAGGCAAATATTCAAAAAATGTGGGAGTATACGAGTATATGTATACGCACCCACTCCCCCTTTTTAGAGAGGGGGATAGCTGAACTTGTCGTTAGACAAGCTGCCTACGTACCCCTTTTGAGGATCAAGCCATCTTGTAGTTCAGTGTTTTGGCGACGAGTGTTTCTACTCGGCCGTAGTTGCGCCGACCACCTTAGTCTTGTGACTGTGGCAGGGTTAATGTCTTTTTCTGGGATTGTCTCCTCCGTCTGGGTTGTTGCGTTGGGCTCGAATGTTTTCTTGCTTTCTTCGTACAGAGTCGTTGCTTGGGGTGACGATTTCGGATCGTCTTTTTGAGAGACGTTTTCAGTCGGTGGTTGAGTGGTCTTTGCTCGTTTGGGTTTTACGATCGAAGTAGTCGTGATCTGTCTCAGCTTGTGTTTAGCTAAGAAACAGAGTCGCGACAGTTTCTGGCTACCCCAGATCACGGCAGTTCCAATTTGAGTTGGGAACTTAATGCCTAGGTAGTAGGTTGAAGGGACTACCTTCATGGCGTTGAGCCATGGAGTGCCCATGATTACATTGTAGATGGTGGGGTAGTCAACGACTGCAAAGTCGACAATTTTTTCGTTACTTCTTTTGCCATGACCGGGAGTTTGATTGATCTGAGAGTCATTTCGGTTATGCCAGAGAAACCGGTCAACGGTTTTGGCGTTGGTACGACCTATTTCAGCTCGACGTTCATCCTCATGAGTGTATCACGGAAGATGACGTTAATTGGGCTCCCAGTATCGAGGAGGACTTTGGCAACCTCGAGATCTTTCATAATGAGATCAATGACGAGTGGGTCGCAGTGGCGTTGATCACTTTCGCCAGCTTCTTCCTCCTTGAAGGTAATGGAGTTATTTTGGTTATCCGAGGACGGAGACCAGGTCATCCAAGTCTCGCTTGCTTCCGCCTTCTGCTGATTGGCCTTGATCGATGAGACCGTGTCGCCAAAGAACTGTGATCCTCCGATGATCATGTTAATCTTGCGACTGTTTCTGTTGTTGCCTTTCTCATCCTGCCTCCTTCCGTGTTTATCTCCCGAAGAGTTTTCGGTTTGGGGAGGTTTGTCATTTTTTGGAGGACGATCAGAGTCACAGATGAGTTCCTTGACGCTTGTTACCCTGGAGAGTTCCCCCGTGACTAGTTTTGCTGCCAATCTCGCTCTAAGAACTTTGAAGTTGACGGTCGAGTGGCCGCGAGTCTAATGGAAGTCGCAGAAGACACTCTCATCGTAATTAGAGTTTCAGGTCCACGTGTTGCCCGAGGTTCGTCCCTGCTCAGAGCCGGAGTTGATGGCGTATTTATGCGCCCCCTCAGTTTCTTCTCCCTCGTGATGGGCAGTTTTCTTCTTTTAGACTTATGATCTAAGGCCGAATCTCTTAATGAAATTTTCATTGCTTTGTGCTTTTGTGACACCACCTTGGTCTCTTGCTCGATCATGATGTAGTCTGTGGCCTTGTGTAACGCGTCTTGAATTGTACACAGTTTTTCAAGGGTTATCTACTTCCTGTACTTTTATTTGTACCAGAGCGTCTTTCGAAGCGCGTCCACGGCTATCTTATCGCTGATCCTGCTGACTCTCGCCATAACGAGTTTGAATCGGTTGATAAAGTCGCAGAGTGATTCGTCTTCCCTTTGAGACAAGCTTCATAAGTCGACATCAAAAGTTTCTCAATTTATAAACATCGAGTACTGATTGAAAAACTCTTAAGCGAGTTGGCGAAAGCTTCTGATGGAGTTTCGCCTAAGGCGGGAGAACCATTCGAGTGCGGCTCCATCAATATTTTTAACAAAGAGGCGGCACTGGCCGACATCTCTTTCATTGTCCCTAAACTTGGCCCTTCCCATCGTGATCTCAAAGGCCTGTAGGTATGCTTTGGTATCAGTCTTACCGTTGTACGTTGGCACCTTGATCTTTCCTAGATCCGATACTCTGGTGTTTACGATAAGGGGTGTGAAGGGAGTTTTACGAGTTTCCTCGAGCAGCTGGTCGATCTCAGGCGCGGAGCTAGTCGCATGATGAATCTGAGATTTCACCGCTTTTACTTCCGCAATTGTTCTCATGAGATCATTACAAAGATCGCAGATCTCGGAATTACCGTCGATAGTTTTCTGAGCTTGTCGCCGTTTGCTGCGAGTTTACCGAGTCTGCTCTTTAGCCAGCTTTTCCTGCTCTACCCAGAAGATGTTTTCTTCCTCCTTCGTCATGGGTTTGTCGAGCAGGTCTTCCTGAGCCTTGTGTCTCCTTCTCTTTTGTGTATGTACGTCCGCATCTTGGTCTGAAGGCTCGGACTGACTGCTGGAATCCATGTTAACACACTCAATTTCCCCTTCTTCTTTGTCCTCTCCAATGATGGAAGATCGCCTGGATTTCTCCGTGCTAGCGTAGGAGTGATTTCGTCTAGATCCTTTTCCGAATGTTTTTCCTGCTTGTTCCCGGACCTGTCCAAAGGAGTCGCAAAATTGAGTCTTCTTCCTCGGAGCCTAGTGGTCCCGCGAGGAAGGATAACTTGGGTTCTCGCAGTTAGGGTTTCGACATGTTTAGCGAGAGATCCCATGAGCTTACCCTGCTCTTCTGCCCTTTTTCATAGGCGGAGATCAGTTTCTTCATCTCCTCGACTGACGCGGTGTTGGGTGTTCTGTGGTTGCGAGAAAGATTAATCCGTAAGTCGCCCTCCTTCTAGCGTCAGACTGTGGGAACCGAAATCCACACTGTCGGTTTCCGTAAATTTTTAGGAAGTCAGGAAACCCTAACTTTCTCAAGAGATCTCAGATAATCTGCTTTAAACCAGACGCAACGCAATCAAATGATGAGAACAAACAAAATACTAAAGAATCGATATGATAAAAGGAGAGTGAAAAAATCTTATTCTGAATCTCTGTTTAAGCATTTACAAGAAGGAAAGAGCATGGGCCACAAGAGCTGTTGGCGAGTTCCTAGTTCTAGTAACCTAAGACTGCAAATCCCTAATCGGATCGTAGCTTGATATCAAAAACGGTAATATATGCGTATTGCTCTAAGCTTGCTATGAATGCTAAAAATTGTGTCCCTTTGTCTCCAGCCTCGCCTTTTCTAAAATACTCCTCTTCAAGTCGGTTTGGCGCTTCCCTTTCTGCCCCTGGTCAAGTTTATCACTTCAGGAATATTCCCTTTTTCTCTTGATCTTTACATTTATCCGACGAATCCTCGTATTTATCTTGAAACTTTAACATTTATCTTCTGTCGTGAACAAACATAAACCGTCATAGCATCTTTGGGACTGGTTTCGTATGAAATTGAAGCGGGCTTTTAACCGTGTTTTGGTCCTCTTGGACTGTTTTCCGGTTTTAAGCATTTTTATGATTTCTCCGAAAGGGGTTCTCGATACGAAGTCGATTTAAACGGAGTTCAAACTTCTCTTATGGTTTAGGCAATTTCGGTAATAATCGTTGCTGTTTTATACGATCCATTTGAACTTATACGAGAAAATGAGTCTTCGTGGTTTGTATGGTAAAGTTCCAACTGTAACTCCGTTAGGAACGAAACGAATAACATTTAATCAAGCTGCGAGAGAGAAGCTAGAGGGGTGATCAATTTCGCCATATGACAACCTTGGAGATGTATCTAACGAGGTAGAAGTTGTTTGTCGAGTCTTACTTGATTTTACCGTAAAATCTCAACGGGAACTCCAATCGGGATGAATTGAGAGGCAGCAAGGTCCTAGCTCAAAGTAGGAGGTCGTGATATCAGGACTAGAATATTTTGATGCCATTTGAGAGAAAAGAGGTAGCCAATTGGCGACCCGGACTTTTGAGAGCTTAGGTCGCCATATGGCGACCCGAATTTGGAGGGTCCAAGTCGCCATATGGTGACCCATGCCTTGTGTGCTCAGGTCGCCATATGGCGACCCATGTCTTGTGTTTTCAGGTCGCCATGTGGCAACCCGTCCTTGCAAGGTGCGGGTCACCATATGGCGACCTGTGCTTCCCGAGTGTAGGTTGCCATATGGCGACCCATGCTTCCCGAGTGCAGGTTGCCATTTGGCGACCCATGCTTGCAGGGTGCGGGTCGCCATATGGCGACCCATGCTTCCCAAGCGTAGGTCGCCATATGGCGACCCGTGCTTGCAGGGTGAGGGTCGCCATGTGGCGACCCATGCTTCCCGAGTGAAGGTCGCCATATGGAGACCCGTGCTTGCAGGGTGCGGGTCGCCATATGGCAACCCATGTTTGTAGGGTGGGACTCGCCGTATGGTGACTAGCTCCTTGTGGCTTGATTGCTTTTTGAAAACTTTCATGAGCCGAAGCCTCGGAAGAAGCATTTTCCGGGGACTTTGGCCGTTAATTTCACCATGACCGATTTTGACCCCAACAAACACCCTGCTCCAAACTGATAGGCTGACATTATCTCTACCTAGTCAGGACAGTGATGGAACTCAGAGTCAAAGTGGGGTAACACCTAGCTCCAAAACAAGTGTCCATCATTCCATGCCTTCTTTATTTTGAATTCTGTGTACCACATTTTATTTTGTGTAACACACTGACTTCCTCTTTTGATACACTCATCCTCTTATGAATTTCCTTATTCAATCCAGACAGTGATCAAGGCTTCGATAGAAAATGTTTTAGCATTCTGATCATAGATGAGTGTCTTTCATCAGTGAATCAAGCGTGCATGAGGTTAAGAGTCAAAGAGAACAAGTTTTCATAGAATGACTTATTGACTCAAGGTTTTGGTGTAGTGACAAGGACTATGTGACATCATGATGCTCTGTAACTCTCCTCTCAATTTGTTCTTTTTTCACAGGTTCACGATTCCCAACATCTTCCGGAGACCCAAAAGGTGTTGTACTCTAATGGTTTAGTGAAGATGTCTGCTAGTTTCTTCTCTGATGATTCAACCAACTCTCTCACAAAATGGTGTTGTATGTCCACATGCTTGGTGCGTGAGTGCTGAACTGGATTCTTAGAAAAATTTATAGTACTCATATTATCACAATGAACAAGTAAGGGATCATACACAATACCGTAATCCACAAGCATCTGGTGCATCCATAGCAGCTGAGTGCAAAAGCTCCCCAAGTCTATGTACTCTGCCTCGGCAGTTGACAGAGACACACATTTATGCTTTTTACTGTGCCAGGCAATCATGTTGTTTCTAGGAAAAAAACACCCACCAGATGTACTTCTTCTATCATCCAAGCAACCAGCCCAATCGGCACCGCAAAAGGCTGCAAGATTCATGTTGGTTTCAAAGGTATAGTATATACCGAAATCAAGTGTGCCTTTGATGTTGTGGGTATTTTATATCACTTCTCAAATTATACCTATTTCCCATTTTACTCTCTCAAATAAGAGGTTTAGTGTAGTATTTAGGGATCGAATCCACAGAGACTCTAGGATTGCACAATAGACTTATTGTTTTTGAATTAACTTCTTGACTTAATAAAATATTGTGAAAAACTTATGAAGATAGCAAATAAAATTCAAAACAATTCAAATAGCATTAGCGAACCTCCCCCGGACTTGAATTACACTGTCTCCAGTGTAATCCACTTTAGATTGGTTAGGAAAAATTAAATCACAAGTAAATGGTGTTAGAGAAAGTAGATTATACCAAACTGCTGAGGGTGTCGATCAATGGTTATAGGTTTGTATCGACCGATGGTAGACAATCACTGTCGATCGGCAGTATATTTGAACTATCGACTAAACGTATCTGTTAGATCGCCATCGATCGACAGCAACAAAGCTGCGTCGATCGATGTGAGGCGTGTTAGACTGAAATCGTGTGTGTGTCTACTCTCCATGGATCATCTATCTTTGATTAGCTATGTTAGACACTCAAACACATATCAAAACGTCAAAACATCATAATAATTGAAATAATGTGTCCAAATATAAAAGAAACATCATAAAATATGAGTCTGAAAATAAGATAAAATAAGTGATGAAAGAGTAACAAGATAGGCTACTCCTCGTCCGATGTGTCCATGTCAGGCTGCTGAGGCTGTGGCATGGCTCCTGGAGGCGATCTCGCTCTGGTCCTGGGAAGGCTGAAGCAATGGCAACGAGACATCGTCTCAACCCTAGCCCATATGGTACGAAGTGCGTCCACCGCAACTCTCTGGAAGTCACCATGGTTGTGGATGGGGATCTTTGGAATCTCAGGGAAGGGTGGGAGAGGTGGTTGTGGCTGTGGTGGCTCAGGTGCCGCGGCTTCTGCTACCGGATGGGCTGGTCTGAGGCCTCCTCTGTGGCGTACTCTGAGCGGTGCTGTGTGGAGATGCTGCTAAGCTGGTCTGAAGGCAAGGCGCTCCGGATCATCAGCAGAATCTGTCACCTCTGGCGCTGGAAGTGCTATCATCCTAGGCCCCTCGTCGTCTACAAAATACCAATATTTCCCCTCCTTCAGCCACTGGGTCCTCGTCAGGTGACTGTCATCCATAAATCTAAACTCACTCACGACAGAGGCTCCCTCAAAACTGATACCAATGAAGCTGAATATAGGTGTCAGGAGGCTCCCAATCGTCTCCTTCTTCGAGCCGGTATCCTTGAAGGGTTTGTCCTTCAGGGCGCCAGGTTCTCAGCAAAAATAGCGTCCAAGTTCACCCGTTGATCGCTCACTTGTGGGAAAAAAATCTCATCGTCGATCTCCACTAAGTCTTTGACGGAGTAGTACAGCAGTGTGAGCTCCTGAACCCTAACCTTGTTGGGTTCCATCTTGCACAACAAAGTGTTGACAAGGGCCTTCATGAAGTAACGAAGGGTGGGGGACGGACGTCCGTCTGAGTAGTCGAGCCAGAGTCGAAAGGTCCTATAGCAATGAGTCCCCATAAAGGTTGCAGACCTGGGAAAGGAGCGACTGTGCAGGCGAGAGTGTCGGGCTCGAAGCCGTAGATCTTGCAGAGCTGTGGGATGGTGATCCAGTACCGGATGCCTCTGATAAGAAAGGTCAATGTTCCTTGTTCGCCACTTTCACTCGCGGGCTCTTGTAGAGAACTTGAGCCATAATGATGCATTGACGGACCAAGTCGGGGTAGAGAGGGTATGTCCTGGTAGCCATCGTGCCAAATCCTAGCTCCCACACCATCTGTCTGAAGTCGATCAGTAGCCCCAGCTTCTTCAAGGTACGTCTGTCGACAAACCGTGTGGGCTCGATAGAAATGCTTTGCCAAGCGTCTTAGTAGAGGCTGTCAAAATCATCCCAATCCTCACGCACGGGACGATGTGTGCATTCCCTCGATGCCACAGCCTTTCGAGGTTGGGATAGTCCTCGAATGTGACGAGTAAATCCTCTTCCTCTTTAGGCCAAGGGTCTCGGCATGGAGGACCCCGTGGCTGAGTACTGGAACCACCAATCTTGTATCGTGTCTTAGTTCGTTGTTCGTCCATCTGCATATAGGAAAGAAAACCAATAATCAGAACCGATTTTAGATAAGCAACCATCGATCGATGGCACTTCGTAGGCATCGACTAAAAAAGTCTTACGACTATTGATCGACGGCGCCTCATAGGCATCGATCAACGGTTCATCGCGAACTAAGGGTTATAAAATCCAAAAGAACAAACTCAAATCGTGCAAATCATATGTAAATAACGTAGATAGTTCCTAATCTAGTACTCCATTGCCTTAGATTGTCCTAAAATCCGAGCTAAACACTAAAAGATTCGATTTTTCTTCAAACCTTAAAAAGTTCCTAAACTAAGAGATTTAGAGAACATACCTTGATGATCGAGTGGTTTAGTGAGTTAAACAAGTATGAGGGTTGAAAATGGAGTGATTTAGGCTCAAGAACAAGAAAAATCGGCTGAAAATTTAGAGAGAAATCGAGTGTTTACTCGTATGAGTTTTTGGCGGTTTGGAGAAAAGTGTTTTTATGAATCAGGGTCGTGTCGAGTTAACCTACTCGACGCTCGCCATCGATGGAATATAAATAAATAATATATTTGTTATTAATTATTTATTATATATTTTTTATTAGATATATGTTATATATAGAATATATTATTTTATTGTTATTATTATTTTTTAGCAATAAATATTAAATTAGTGGGTTGCCTCACATTTAACGCTTGTTTAGAGTCGTTAGCTTGACGAGACATGGGTTTATCATTCGGGGTCTGGCATCTCGAGACGCATGGTCTGAGTATGCAGAATTTCAGCTTCGTCCCAGTAATGTTTCACTCTTTGCCCATTCACCATGAAATCCTCTCCTTTAGGACTAACTAGGACAATTGCCCCGTAAGGCGTAACTACTTTAATGGTGAAGGGTCCGGACCAACAAGAACTTAGTTTTTCGGGAAACAAAATCAACCGCGAGTTATACATGAGTACTTGGTCATTTGGTTCGAAATGTCAGAAATAACTTTCTTGTCATGATAAGCTTTCTTTCTTTCCTTGTATAACTTCGAGTTTCGTAGGCGTTGTGCCTAATTTTATCTAGCTCATTAAACTGGATTAATCTCTTTTTTTCTGCGGGTTTATTATCGAAATTTGTCTTTTTGATGGCCCATTAAGCTTTATGTGTTAATTCTAATGGGAGATGTCATGCTTTTCCATAGAGCAGGTGGAATGGGGTAGTCTCTAATGGTGTTTTACACGCTGTTCGGTATGCCCAAAGTGCGCCATTCAGTTTTAGAGATCAATATTTTCGGGATGATCCTACCGTCTTTTCTAAGATCTCTTTGATTTGACGGTTGGATACTTCTACTTGTCCGCTGGTCTGTGGATGATAGGGTGTGGCTACTCGATGCTGAAATCCATGTTTCTTGAGTATTTTTTCGAACAATCTGTTTATAAAGTGGGTACCTCCATCGCTTATAACTACTCGAGGGATTCCAAATCTAAGAAAGATGATGCTTTTAAAGAGTTTAACTACTACGGAAGCGTCATTTTTCGGGGTTGCTATTGCTTACCCATTTGGATATGTAGTCTATGGCAACTAATATGTATTTATTTCGTGCGAAGAAGGGAAAGAGCCTATGAAATCGATGCCCCAACAATCAAACACTTCAACTTCGAGTATGAAATTTTATTCCATTTTGTTTCTCTGGGTGATTTTTCCTCTTCTTTGGCAGGGATCACATTTTGCTACGTAGGCTTGAGCATCTGGAAACGTAGTTGGCCACCAAAAGCCTGCTTGTCGAATTTTTGACACTGTCTTAAAACTAGCAAAATGTACAGCGTAATCGGATCCATGACAATGATACAAGATTTCATGTGTTTCGC
The DNA here is from genome assembly GCA_012274485.2 of Sinapis alba. Classification (NCBI taxonomy): domain Eukaryota; kingdom Viridiplantae; phylum Streptophyta; class Magnoliopsida; order Brassicales; family Brassicaceae; genus Sinapis; species Sinapis alba. Next base: position 234,666 of record MU106271.1, read on the forward strand.
TTTCAGCAACACATCATCTGTATAGGGTTCATCCCAGTGATATCTCTGGATTTCTCTCAAAAATTTATTTTCATGATATCCTGTGAAGGATTCGGGTTCCACTTTGGCCGCAAGATAGTTTACTATATCCGCATACCAAGGTCTATCAGTGGTGTTCAGTGCACACACCCTCTGTCTTAAACTTCTACCTCCGGGAGAGTCATTAATTGAGAATGAAGGATTACAATTGACGTTGATATCTATTGGAATGGTTATGTGATCATCCGTTTTGAATGCATTATCGATCGATTGTTTGCGGTTATAGTCGTTCGATGAGCTTAGCGTGTTATCTGTCAATTCCTCTTCATGTGCCGAACTGACTTTTCCAACGAAAGTTGATTATGCTAAGTAGACATTTTCGGTGGATAAGAAATTATCTATAGGAACATCGTCGTCTACTCTTATTCGTGATAAGTGATCTGCGACTCCGTTTTCCACTCCTTTCTTGTCTTTTACTTCTATATCAAATTCTTGGAGAAGCAGAATCCATCGTAAAAGTCTCGGCTTAGCGTCCTTTTTGTTCATTAAGTATCCGCCGAATCCTTGTATTTTTCGTGAAACTGTAACATTTATCTTCTCTTGTGAACAAACATAAATAGTGATAGCATCTTTGGGCCTGGTTTCGTACAAAATCGTAAGCGGACTTTTAACCGTGTTTTGGTCCTCTCAGACTGTTTTCCTGGCTTTAAGTGTTTTACGATTTCTCCGAAAGGGGTTCTTGATACGACATCGATCTAAACGGAGTTCAAACTTCTCGTATGGTTTAGGCAGTTTAGTCGTTAACCGTTGCCGTTTCATACAATCCATTTTAATTTATACGAGAAAATGTGTCTTTGCAGTTTTTATCGTAAAGTTCCAATGGTAACTCCGATTGGAACGAAACGAGTAGCATTTTATCAAGATTCGAGATAGGAGCTAGAGGGAGTGATCCAGCTCGCCATATGCCGACCTGGGAGCTGCATTTGTCGAGCTAGAAGTTGTTTATCGAGTCTTACTTATTTTTATCGTAAAATTTCAACGGGAACTCCGATCGGGATGAATTGAGAGGCAGCAAGATCCTAGCTCAAAGTAGGAAGTCATGAGATAAGGACTAGAGTATTTCGATACTGCTTGAGGGAAATGAGATCACCAACTAGGGACCCATACTTCCGGGAGCCTAGGTAGCCATATGGCGACCCAGCTTTGGAGGGTTCAGGTCGCCATATGGCGACCCGTATCCTTGATTGGAAGGTCACCATATGGCGACCCGTTCTGCCTGAGTGCAGGTTGCCATACGGCAATCCGTGTTCTCTGAGTGCAGGTCACCATATGGCGACCCGTGTTCTTCGATTGCAGGTCACCATATTGCGACCCGTGCTTTCTAAGTGTAGGTCGCCATAAGGCGACTTGTGCTCTCCTAGTACGGGTGGCCATATGGCGACCCGTGCTTGCAGGGTGCGGGTCGCCGTATGGTGATCCGTGCTTGTACGGTGCGGGTCGCCGTATGGTGATCCGTGCTTGTACGGTGGGACTCTTCGTATGGTTACTTGTTGTATGGTGACTCGCTCCTTGTGTCTTGATTATTTTTTGAGAACTTTCATGAGCCGAAGCCTGGGAAGAAGAATTTTCTGGAGAGTTGAGCCGTTGATTTTGTCGTGACCAATTTTGACCCCAACAGTCCTTTAATAAGTCTATTATATGGGTTTTGAGTATGTTGTTGAGTTTTTCCGGTTCATGTACGTTCTGAATAACTTTGTTGATTTTGGAGCCTTTTGAGGTGCATAATTGTACATATGCGTCAGATATTTAGCTATGGAAAGAAGGCTTCCCACGGTGTGATTGAGCTTACATTTGGAAAAAAGATAGAGCTTTGAGTTATCTTTCTAATGCCACCATTTAAATGTTCATATGACAGTTAGATCTAAAGTTTTGCTCATTTTACTGATGATTGGTATATATGCCTCGCGAGAGGAAGCTATCGAAGATATGAAGTTGTATCAATCAACACCATAGACTTGGTGTTGCTTGACACTGATGCCAGAAAATGGGTAAAGTCTATTTTATGACCTATTTAGTTCCAGAAGTTACTATAAATTACCAGAATACCCTTGGTCAACTCAAAATCTTATTTATATGTTTTCTAAGTCATTGTTTAGGCTATGCCTCCGTTTATGCTTTAAGCTTTCTTTTGTTCTTAGTTTTAAGGCTGAAAAGAAGAGAGGAACTCCTTCAGAGTCATTTTGGAACTCTATGGTTTTGGTTTTTATATTTATTTATATTTCATCTATCCATCTATGATTTCTTTGACAACTATCATGTTTGAATAGAGCCCTGTTAGGTCCAGGGATATTCTAGAGTTTTGAATGAACTTCTAGAATTTAGAATTGCTAGGGTGATTTATTTTATCCATTCTTCTTATTACTTGTTTCTAGAGTAATTTCTATAAAACTATAGTTAAGCGCACGCGAGAACATGGTCTACTACCTGAACAGAATCCTACTGAGCTAGGTTGTTAGATACATGCGAGAGCTGGTCTAGGCATCTAGTGAACATATCAATTAGGACGTTAATGCTTGTCTAAAGAAGTATTGATCGATAATAGTCAATAGTATCGATCAACACTCTATGAATTATGCGAGAGCTGAAAAATAGGACTTAATCATCTGATTAGTAATTGCATGCGAGAGTTGGATTACTTTCTTACTGAAATCGAGTTCTAGGATCAATCCTTAACATCTATAGATTATAGTTATGATAACAAGAATGAAACCCTAAGTCTAGCAACCTTTTTCCATCAAACAATTCCTCAATCTATTTACTGATTTATTTATTTCTTTGCATTATTTAATCTAGCTTTATCTAAAACTCAAACCTATTGCGTGAGATATCAAATATCTATAAATATGATCCTTAAATATTACAATTAATCTTTTATTTGATATAGTTGATTTTGGAAATATTTGAGTACATCAAACAGTTTTTTTTAATCCAAAGACAGGAAGAACATGCGGCAAGAAACCAGAAGCCGGAGGTAGAAAGTAGGCATCCAGCTTAATCCACTAAGATTGGTTTTGTATTAATTATTAAGGTAGGTCCGCGCTACGCGCGGGATGTACTTTACGTTTAAATATAATTATGTAATTATATATTTTATTGTGTGTGTTATATAAAATTTTAGAAGAGAAGTGTATAATAATGTTTATGGTTTTTAACAATGTTATCGTATATAATGATTATGTATGTTAAGATTATTATGTTTGATTTCGATGTTTGTGTCTACATTAATAGATCGCAGCATATAACATATTATATTGGATAGATAAGGTGTATGTAGTGCTCTTGTTGTAACTTTTTGATAACTTTAAATCCAAAATTGATTGATTAATTGTGGTTTCCTATATTGAGTTATTAAAAATAAGCTTATAGTCCTCTTGATTATCATTTATATGGATAGATTGGGGTCATGTTTTCATTTTATTATGGTTTATGTTAGGCTAAATATAATATTTAAAAACTGAGTAAAACAGTGAAAATGTAAATCTCATTTTTATATTATAAATTAACACTTAAACGTAAAGTTATAGATTCTGTTTTAAATATTTCAATTCGTTTGAGATCATTGCATACCTGTAAAGAAAATACATTTGATGCATAAATAATTTACGTCATTTGAAGCTCCATTATATTTGTTTACTATTATGTAAATAGTTTAATTATATTTTTTATTTTCTATTAGTTCTTAATTTCTACAGTTTTAATTGAATATTGTGTTGTCTTTTGTAAATAAATAATATATTTAATATTTTAATATATATAACTTTAATAATTAAAATAAATTTATATTTTATACTTACTAAACATATATTAAGCTATGGAACTGAGTTTCTTTCTAAATATAATAATATATGAGAATTACAAATTTATTATGATATTCTTTTCATACATATCATAAACAAAACTAAAAAAAGTAACACATAAAATAGTAACTATATTTCAATTCTTAGAATTACAACTCAAACTGTTACTAAGATGAATGACTATATTTTATTCCAAATATTTGAACATGTTCGATAACAACAAAAGTTTCACAAATGCTATTAAAAATACTCCGTAAACTAACCATTAGAATTAGTATCTTCTCCATAATATTAAGATGTTCAAGTATATTGTTAGATGTCGTTAGTTTTCTCTAACAATACACAAAACCAACAAAGTAAGGTTCAAAAGAACAAATCAAACCAAACGGTACGGCGAGACGCAAATACAGACCTTATTGTGTCGCAGTTTGAGAAGGTTTGTTTCAAAATCAATAGCAGCGCTTCCAAAAATATTGATGAAAGCTATGACAACACAATCTTGTATGTTTAAAGAACGGATACAAAGATCATCTAAAGCTGAAAACTAATGCAATCACAACCTCATGGTCTCATGTGATTTTAAAGGCTTTGAAATCTGCAAGAGAAAAACCTATCTAAGCATATAACCCAAGAAGAATTACGTGATAGAAACTTCAAGAGATACAAACAAAAATACATGCTTTAAGCTTAGGTTATGTGATAAACAAAATTGTCCATAAAACTTTATAGATTGTATCTTCAAGCGTAAAATCTATTGCAATAAAGATCAAATTGGAAATTAGGAAAAAAATTGAAGAGACAAAACAATCTGTGAAAATACGCTTGGGAGTTGCAGATCCAGATTAATTCTAAACAATATCAAGGATGATAGAATGGTAAACATACTAAAAGAGATATACAAGAGAAGATGATTACGAGAGGAAGAATACTGACCAATTAATACTTGCAAAAACACTGACTCACCGATGTAAATTATGCATTCACAATTCACGACTTCATAGTGGTTGATTAAATTAATAGGATTAAACACTAATAAATCACAACTCGAACTGTTTCAGAGAAAAAGACGAAGATCATGAGTCGTTGTAGAAAGATGAAGAAAAACGAACCCTAAAGTTTTATTTCTTTGCGTGTTATGTCAACACGATTACTTAGGACCAGGATTTTGAGTATTCGGATCGGTGACGGACAGGAACCGTTTGGTTCTGGGTAAATCGGTTATTTAGAAAATATATCAAATGAGTATTTGATTGATTTACGGTTCGGTTTCTAACCGGTTTCAGGTCGGTTCGAATCTGTATATTCGATTTGTGTTTAATTTTTTTAAAAGAAATAAAAATTAAAATTAAAATTAAATTTTGGATAAATATTTGTATATTCAAACCGAATATATATTCATAGGCTGAATATATTTACAAAGAAATTGATGTGGTCCATGGTAAAAGTAGTTGTACTTTTTTCTCTTTCAACCCGGGTTCGAAGCTCATAAAGTCCAAATTATAGATTATAGCTATGATAACATGAATGAAGCCCTAAGTTTAGCAACTTTTCTTCCATCAAATAGTCCTCAATCTATTTACTGATTTATTTATTTCTTTACATTATTTAACCTAGCTTGATCTGAAACTCAAACTTATTGTGTGAGATATCAAATCTCTATAAATACGATCTATAAATATTACAATTAATCTTTTGTTTGATATAGTTGCTTTTGGAATTATTTGAGTATATCAAAAAGTATTTTTTTTAATCCACAGACAGGAAGAACACGCGGCAAAAAAACGGAAGCCGGAGGTAGAAAGTAGGCATCCAACTTAATCCACTAAGATTGGTTTTGTATTAATTACTAGGGTAGGTCCGCGCTACGCGCGGAATGTACTTTACGTGTAAATATAATTATGTAATTGTATATTTTATTGTGTGTGTTATGAAAAATTTTTGGAAGAGAAGTGTATAATAATGTTTGTTGTTTTTGACAATGTTACTGTATATGATGATTATGTATGTTAAGATTATTATGTTTGATTTATATGTTTGTATCTACATTAATAGATTGCGGCATATAACATATTATAGTGGATAGATAAGGTGTATGTAGTGCTCTTGTTATAATTTTTTGATAATTTTAAATCCAAAATTGATTAATTAATTGTGGTTTCCTATATTGAGTTATTAAAAATAATCTTATGGTCCTCTTGATTATCCTTTATATGGATGGATTGGGGCCATGTTTTCATTTTATTACGGTTTATGTTAGGCTAAATATAATATTTAAAAACTGAGTAAAACAGTAAAAATGTAAATCTCATTTTTTATATTATAAATTAAAACTTAAATGTATAGATATAAAATTTTGTTTTAAATATTTCAATTCGTTTGAGATAATTGCATAACTGTAAAGAAAATACATTTGATGCATAAATAATTTACTTCTTTTGAAGCTCTATTATATTTGTTTACTATTATGTAACTAGTTTAATTATTATTTTTTTCTACTACTTCTTAATTTCTACAGTTTTAATTGAATATTTTGTAATCTTTTGTAAATAAATAATATTTTTTAATATTTTTTGATAAATATATATAACTTTAATACTTAAAATAAATTTATATTTTATGAAACCAAAAAATACTCAACTAACAACAAAATGTTAAAGATACATATAAATTATCTTTTCTTCCATGTCGTAAAACTCCATTTATTTTTAATTTATGAAAATGGATTTTTATATATTTTAATAGTTTATTTAATTTTTAAAAAATGAATAATTTTTATATATTTAGTTATTTTTATGATCATATGATGTCACAATAGTATTTATAATGCTTTTACATAAAAGATTAACTATTTAAAAATATATAAAAAGTATTTTGTGTATATTCCAAAACAAACTTTATTTTAGTTAAACATATTTTTCAAACGATCATTTATATAATTCAGATTGATACTTTAAAATGTTTATAATATGCTTTATATATTTATTTGTATTTTGAAATTACTAAACCTATATTAAGCTATGTTATTGAGTTTCTTTCCAAATATAATAATATATGAGAATTACAAATTTATTATGACTCTTTTCATACATATCACAAACAAAACTAAAAAGTAACACATAAAATAGTAACTATATTTCAATTCTTAGAATTACAAATCAAACCGTTACTAAGATGAATCACTACATTTTATTCCAAATATTTGAACATGTTCGATAACAGCAAGAGTTTCACAAATGCTATTAAAAATACTCTGTAAACTAACCATTGGAATTAATATCTTCTCCATAATATTATGATGTTCAACTAATTGTTAGATGTCGTTAGTTTTCTCTGATAATACACAAGACCAACAAAGTAAGGCTCAAAAGGACAAATCAAACCAAACGGTACTGCGAGACGCAAATACAAACCTTATTATGTCGCAGTTTGAGAAGGTTTATTTCGAAATCAATAGCAGCGCTTCCAGAAATATTGATGAAAGCTATGATGACACAATCTCCTATGTTTAAAGAACGGATGCATAGATCATCTAAAGCTGAAATTAATGCAGTCACTACCTCATGGTCTCATGTGATCTTAAAGCCTTTGAAATCTTCAAGAGAAAAAACTATCTAAGCATATAACCTAAGAATAATTACGTGATAGAAACTTCAAGAGATACAAACAAAAACACATGCTTGCAGCTTGGGTTATGTGATAAAAACAAAATTGTTCATAAAACTTCATAGACTGTATCTTCAAGCGTTAAATCTATTGCAATAAATATCAAATTGGAGATTAAGAAAAAATTGAAGAGGCAAAACAACGTGTGAAGAGACGCTTGAGAGTTGCAGATCCAGATTAATTCTAGAAAACATCGAGGATGATAGAATAGTAAACATATTGAAAGAGATATAGAAGAGAAGATTATTACGAGAGGAGGAATACTGACGAATTTATACTTGCAATAACACTGACTCGCCGATATAAATCATGCATTCACGACTTCATCGTGGTTGATTAAATTAATAGGATTAAAAACTAATAATTCATAACTCGGACTATTTTAGAGAAAAAGACGAAGATCAAGAGTAACTGTAGAAAGATGAAGAAAAACGAACCCTAAAGTTTCATTTCTTTGCGTGTTGTGTCAACAAGATTACTTAGGGCCGGGATTTTGGATATTTGGATAGGTGTCGGGTAGGAACTGTTTGTATATGGGTAAATCGGTTATTTTAAAAATATATCAAATGAGTATTTGATCGATTTACGGTTTGGTTCCGACCGGTTTTTAGGTTGGTTCGAATCTGTATATTCGATTTGTGTTTAATTTTTTTAAAAAGAAACAACAATAAAAATAAAAATAAAAATAAAAAAATTATAATTTTGGATAAATATTTGTATATTCGAACCGAATATATATTCATAGGCTGAATGTATTTACAAAGAAATTGAAGTGGTCCAGTGGTAAAAGTAGATGTACCTTTTCTCTTTCAACCCGGGTTCGAAGCTCATGAAGTGCAAATTATATTTTTTAAAGTTTAATCGGGTATCTTGGACAAGTGTCAACATCACAAAGCTCAAATTAGTGATATGGAATCCCATGTGGACACCCTATGAGGGAAGGAAACCGTAGGATAGGTCCGCGCTACGCGCGGGATGTACTTTACGTATAATGAATATAGTTATATTATTGTATCTCTTCTTTGTGTGTGTGTGATATAAACTTTTGGAAGAGAAGTATATGATAATGTTTATAGTTTGGACAATGTTACCGTATGGAAGGATTATGTATATTAAGATTATTTTGTTTGATTTTGATGTTTGTATTTACGTTCATAAATTGAGGAATGCAACATAATATAATGGATATATAAGGTGTATGTGGTGTTTTTTTAGTTTTGTTGTAAGTTTTTTGATAATTTTAAATCCAAAATTGATTAATTAATTGTGTTTTGCTATAATTAGTTATTAAAAATAAGCTTATGGTCCTCGTGATTATCATTTATATGGATGAATTGGGGTTATGATTACATTTTGTTATGGTTTATGTTAGGCTAAATATAATATTTAAAACTGAGTAAAATAATAAAAATGTAAATCTAATTTTTCTATTATAAATTAACACTTAAATGTATAGTTATTGAATTTTTTTTTTAATATTTTAATTCGTTTAAGACCATTACATAGCTATAAAGAAAATACCTTTAATGCATAAATAATTTACGTCTTTTTGAAGTTCTATTATATTTTTGTTACTATTATCTAAATAGTTTAGTTTTATTTTTTATTTTCTATTAGTTTCTAAATTTTTACAGTTTTTATTGAATATTTGTAGTTTTTTTAAATAAATAATATTATTTTAATATTTTATGAAATGTAGATAACTTTAATATTTAAAATAGAATTATATTTTACGGAACAAAAAAAATACTCAACTAACAATAAAAGGATAAAGATATATATAAATTATTATTTTTCCATGTCGTAAAACTCCACTTGTTTTTAATTTAGGATAATAGATTTTTATATATTTTAATAGTTTATTTTTACAAAATTAATAACTTTTATAAAGATTAAACTGAATTGGCAAGACAACGTATGAGGAGACGCTTGAGAGTTTCAGATCTAAATTGATTCTAAACAACATCGAAAATGATAGAATAATAAACATACTAAAATATATATAAAAGAGAAGATAATTTCGAAATGATGAATATTGACCTATTTATACTCGCAAAAACATTGACTCACTGATGTAAAGTTATAACTCGTACCGTTTCAGAGAAAGAGAAAAAGATCATGAGTCACCTTAGAACGATGATGAGAAACGAACCTAAAGTTTCATTTTTTTCATGTTGTATCAACACGATTAGTTAGGACTGGAAGCTTGAGTATTTGAATGGATATCGGGTAGGAATTGTTTGGTTCCGGGTATATCAATTATTTAGAAAACATATCCAATGAGTATTTGATCGATTTACAGTTCCGTTCTGACCGTTTCCGGATCGGTTCGGATATACAAATATTTACCCGAAATTATACTTTTTATTTATTGTTAATTTTCATTTTTATTTTTTAAACTAAAATTAAACACAAATCGAATATATATTCATAGGCTGAATGTATTTACAAAGAAATTGAAGTGGATCCGTGTTCAAAGTAGTTGTACCTCTACTCTTCCAGCCCGGGTTCAAAACTTATGTGGTGCAAATTTATACTTTTAAAAATTTAATCAGATACTCGGGACATGTGTCGACACCACCTAATTTGACTTAATGACCTGGCGCTGATGTGGATGGCGTAAGAGTGAAAGAAACCTTTCATTATATAGATACTAGGGCAAGTCCGCGCTACGCGCGGAATATACTTTACGTGTAATGAGTATAATTATGTAATTGTATATTTTCTTTGTGTTTGTGTTATATAAACTTTTGGAAAAGAAATGTATAATAATGTTTATGGTTTTTGATAATGTTACCGTATGAAAGCATTATGTATGTTAAGATTATTATGTTTGATATTGATGTTTGTGTCTACGTTAATAGTATGCAACATATAACATATTATAGTGGGTAGATGAGGTATATGTGGTGCTTCTCGTTGTAAGTTTTTTGATAATTTTAAATCTAAAATTGATTAATTAATTATGATTTGTTATATTAAGTTATTAAAAATAAGTTTATGGTCCTCGTGATTATCATTTATATGGATGGATTGAGGTCATAATTTTATTTTGTTATGGTTTATGTTAGGCTGAATATAATATTTAAAAACTGATAGAAATAGTGAAAATGTAAATCTATTTTTTTGTTATAAATTAACACTTAAATGTATAGTATAGAATTATGTTTCAAATGTTTCAATTAATTTAAGACTGTAATATTGTTGTACAAAAGATATCTTTAATGCATAAATAATTTTAGTTTTTTTGAACCTCTATTATATTTGTCTACTGTTATATAAATAGTTTAGTTTTCTTTTTTTTTTTTCTATTAGTTTCTCAATTTCTACAGTTTTAATTGAATATTTTCTAATTTTTTGTAAGTAAATAATATTTTTTAATATTTTTTTGTTAAATGTAGATAACTTTAATATTTAAAATAAGGTTTTATTTTATGGAACCAAAAATACTCAACTAACCATAAAATGATGAAGATAGATATAAATTATTTTTTCTTCCATGTAGTAAAACTTCACTTATTTTTAATTTAGGATAGAGTGTTTTTTATATATTCTAATAGTTTATTTAATTTAGTTTTTAAATTTTTAATAATTTTTATAAATTTAGTTATTTTTATGATCATATAATAATGTCACGATAGTATTTATAATGCTTTTACTTAAAAGATTAACTATTTAGAAAATCTATAAAAAAGTATTTTGTGTATATTACAAAATAAATTTTATTTTAGTTTAACATATTTTTCAAATGATCATTTATATAATTCAAATTGATACTTAAATTTTTTATAATATGTTTTATGTATTTATTTGTATTTTATACTTACTAAACTTATATTAGGCTATGTAACTAGGTTTTTTCTAAATATAATAATATATGAAAATTATGAATTTATTATGATACTCTTTTCATATATATCACAAGTAAAACTAAAAAATTAACACATAAAATGATAATCATATTTCAATTCTTAGAATTATAACTCAATCCGTTATTAAGATGAATCACCACATTCTATTCCAAATATTTGAACACGTTCAATAACAGGAAGAATTTCACAAATGCTATTAAAATATTGTGTAAACTAACCATTAGAATTAATATATTCTCCAGAATATTATGATGTTTAAGTGTATTGTTAGATGTTGTTAATATTTTTTTTGATAACACACATAACAAACAAAGTAAGGATCAAGAAGAAAAATCAAACCATATCAGATTCGACACCACACATTCACGACTTCATCGTAGTTGATTGAATTAATAAGATTAAACACTAAAAAGTCATAACTTTTACTGTTTCAGAAAAATAGACGAAGATAAGGAGTCACTGTAGAACGATAAAGAGAAACAAACCATAAAATTTCATTTCTTTGCATGATGTGTCAACACAATTACTTAGGCCGGAATTTTGGGTATTCGGATCGGTGTGGCATAGAAACCGTTTGGTTATGGGTAAATCGAATATTTAGAAAATATATCTAATGAGTATTTAATCAATTTACGGTTTGGTTTCCGACGGTTTCCAAGTCGATTCGAATATACAAATATTTACCTGAAATTATAATTATAATTTATTTATTAATTTTAATTTATTTTTTAAAAATTAAACACAAATCATATATATATATATTCGTAGGCCAAATATATTTACAACGAAATTAAAGTGGTCTAGTGGTAAAAGTAGTTGTATATTTATTCTTCAAACCCGGGTTTGAAGCTCATGAGGTGCAAATTATACTTTTTAAAGTTTAATCGAGTACTTGAGACACGTGTCAACACCACATAACTCGAATTGATGACGTGTCATCCCATGTGAACATCCTAGGAGTGAAGAAAACCCTTGTTTATATGAATATACTAGGGTAAAACCCGCCCTACGGGCAGGTAACCATATAAAAACAAATAAACATATTAATTAATAAATTATAGTTAAAAGAAAAATAAATTTCATATTTTTTATTCTTGTCAAAAATAATCTGTTTGTTTTATTTTAAAATATTATAATGCAAATGTCATTATTTTACATTTTCCTTAGTGTTTATCTTTTTTTATTATTATCAGTAAATAAAATACATTAAGGTACTGAAAATTGTAGCTGAAATCCAACATATAAATTATAACATTTGTTTTAGATTCAAATGGTTGGTTATATTTTCCTGAATCCTTATTTACGTGTGATCTTAGCTTATATACGCTGTGACGATTTTGAGAGCTAAAGTCGTTGTGATTGATTTAATGGGCTTTTTGCAAAAGTGACTCAAAACTTGAAGTCAATTGCAAAACCAACTCCTGATTTTTTTGAAATTTTGATTTTCCTTTTTCACCCTAGAATTTCGGATAATTTACGAAAATACCATTAATTGAATATTTTTTTTTCCGAAAATGTGTGTATTACCATATCAGCCTCATCTTCATCAAGTATTTACAGTATTGCAATTGGCTTCAATACACCAACCACCATGAACAACCAATTTGAAGCTTTTAATACTTCTAAAAATAGATTTTGACTTTCCTTTTTCGTTTGTAAAGGTTAAAAAACTTCATCTCTTTCACTTTCTCTCTTTCACTTTCTCTCTTTATTCATCCAAAAATACAGAAGATTTTGATTCAAAATTTTGTAAGGTTCATAGAGGCATTTAACGAGTGGGGCGCCCATGGTTCTTGGTCATTAACGAGTGGGTCGCTCAAGTTGGTCGTTTTCTGTGGTATTGGAGAAGCTATACAGGTTATCTCAGCTGTAAAGGTATGAAATCGATTTTTTACCCAGATTTGTTCGTCCTGAAGACCTCCATATAAGTTTTCTAGTTGGAGAAGACTTATATGAAAGTCTTCTGGTCAAAGAAGAGGTTAGTTTTTGCAATTGACTTTCTTGGTGTCTTTTTCAAACGAGTCATATGGAAGTGGGAAGACTTCCTGGAAGTCTCCCAATATTTCTTTGTTAACAAAAAAAAATGCGAAGACTTACACGTAAGTCTTCTAGAAAAACAGGTTTGTTTTTGCAATTGACCAAATTGTGTCAGAAATTTGACTTTTTCAGAAGACTTTCTCAGTAAGTCTTCTGGGTACGATTCAACTAAAGTCTTCTCAACTTTCAAAATTAAGTCTTCGAACCGTTGGTGTAAGTCTGCTTAGGTTACTTTTGCTATTAACAATAAAAACTTAAAATAAGTCATTTCAACAAGAAGACTTACAGGGAAGTCTTCGAACAGAAGACTTACTAATAAGTCTTCTGGAGTTTTATTCCGGGATTCTAGTCAAGAAAGACTTACGACAGAAGACTTATTCGTAAGTCTTCTGTCGGAAGACTTCCCTGTAAGTCTTCTGGTTGAAATGACTTATTTTAAGTTTTTATTGTTAATTGCAAGAATAACCTAAGTAGATTACACCAACGGTTCGAAGACTTAATTTTGAAAGTTGAGAAGACTTTCGTTGAATAGTACCCAGAAAGACTTACTTGTAAGTCTTCTGAGAAAGTCCACTTTCGGACACAATTCGGTCAATTGCAAAACAAACCTTTTTTTCCTAGAAGACTTACAAGTAAGTCTTCTCCGGCATTTCGATTTTTTTTTTAAATCAAAGTGAAACTTCCCGAGAGGTCTGCTGTAGAAGACTTATCTGGAAGTCTTCCATTGTAAATTTCCAATTGCAAAAGTGATCTCTCTGGAAGACATACCCGTAAGTCTTCTTGCGAAGACTTCCAGGAAGTCTTCTAAGTCGATTTTTAATAAACTTTCATTTTCTCTAAACATATAGACTTTTAAATATTTTCTTCTTATATAAACCAAATACTAAGGCTACTGAATGAAATTTGTACCTTAATAGGTGGTAATTATGAGGTTCCCTATCAACATTATTGTTTTTAGCTAATGATAGAAGGTTATATTGATGTTCTATGTTATCTAATGTGTTTTAATTATATTTTTTTCAGATGATGCGCCAGTTACCGGTAGTCTATGGAGAGTGGTTGGTGAAAGATCATTCTTGGGAATTTGTGGTTGATTATGTCAAAGGAGCGAGAATGTTCTTTTTGACCGAAGGTTCTACACATGAGGAACTTGTTCAAATGGCTCAAGAAGATTATAACCTAGACATGAACACAGAGGTTGTGGAGTTGACCTACTCATTACCAGAAGCAATGATGCAACAGATGGCTCCAGCATCCTTCCCTCCTATTCATGTTACAAGTGATAGACAAGTTCTGAACTTGATCGAGATAACTAAAACGCATTATGTACGTCTTTTTGTATCAAGCCGAGGCAAATTTGGAAACAAAGAAGCTGAAGATAGTAATGAAGCTGAATCTGAAGCTGAAGCTGAAGCTGAAGCTGAAGCTGAAGAGAGTAATGAAAGGGAAGAATATGAAGCCGGGGAAGAATATGAAGCCGGGGAAGAATATGATGATAACTTGCCTGAAGATGGAGAAGATGGTAGGGAGAAGAATGTTGATATCCCTTATTTTGATGAAGAAGTTGACGATGCTGAAGATTACAGTGTTTTTGGAAAAGTTAAAGACGAGGAAGAGGTAGAAGAAGATGATATGGGTTTTGAGGAATTGAAAGAGGCATATGATAGGGAAGGATGCACTGGTATCAACGACAATATCTATGTCAACCAGAGTTTTGTTAGTAAGGATGCATTGGTTTCAGAGTTGCGGTTGACAGCGGTGAAGAAGAGGTTCTCCTACAGAATATACAAGACAACAAAAACTCTACTTGTGGCAAAATGTCGTGTTAATGGGTGTGCATGGAAGCTTAGAGCAAGTGTGAAACATGGAGCGAACACTTTTTGGGTAACCAAGTATGTGAAAGACCATACATGTTCGGTGACAGACCGGATAGCTCAGCAGAAACGAAGTGCTCCGAAGTATATTGCTAGTCTTTTCTTAGATCGCGTTGGAATCATTGATGGGTTAACTCTGCAGCATATCAAAGATGCAATGAAAAAGATGTTTGGCATGAATCTAGATTATACCACTTCATACCGAGCATTGTTACATGCTCAAGAATTGGTGAGAGGTTCAGTAGAAGATGGGTATGAGCGGCTTCCTTCATATTTGGAGCAACTCTCGTTAGCAAATACGGGTTCTATCACAAGTATAGAGCTTGATTCTAAGAGTAGATTTAAGTATCTATTTATATCCTTTGGAGCTTCTATAGTTAGGTATCAGTATCAGAGAAGGGTATCGTGGTGGATGGAACTCACCTAAGTGGAAAGTATGGAGGTGTTATGTTAGTTGCAGCTGCACAAGATGGTAATTTTCAGATATTTCCATTGGCATTTGGAATCATTGATGCTGAAAACAATGAATCTTGGGAATGGTTTTTTAAAAATAATGAGGAGTTGTATTACTGATGAATATCCCATGGTGATAGTCTCGGACCGGCACACATCAATTCAATATGCATGTGATAAGGTGTTTCCTTGGGCGACTCGAGGCATCTGTTATTATCACTTGCAACAAAATATTGTCCAAAAGTATAAGGGAAAGCATCTCTTGTATTTGGTTAAAGGTGTTGCATATGCTCATACTCATTATGATTTTAACCGGTACATGGAGGAGATACGGAGTGCAAACCCTGATCTTGCAACATATTTGGAGGAAGCTGACGCGTCTTTATGGTCATGGGTTCATTGTGTAGGAGAAAGGTACAACATAAAAACGAGCAACATTGCTGAGCCAATTAATTCCGCACTCAAATGAGCTAGAGGATTTCCAATACCATTCCTTTGGAGTTTATAAGGGAGAAACTAGGAAGGTGGTATTGGAAAAGGAGAGAAGATGCTTTGACCCTCACAACTCAACATAGTCGGGGAGTTGAAGTCTTATTGGCGGTTCGTTCAGAAATAGCGGCTCCGATGAGTGTCCAACCAATTGGTCAATTGACCTCCGCTGCTGATAAGTTCTTACTCTTTGGTGTCGAGTCCAGGTTTTGACTTAAGGCGAACCTTTACGAAGTTTCGCCGCCGTTAAACCATAAACATGATAGTCTGACTTCTTATTTTACTTCGAGTTTTGCAGATCTGCTAACCGCTGCTGTCGTTGCCGACCCTAACTTCACCGCTTTAGCTTCCGACTGTAAGTTCTTCAATATCTTCGTCTAGACTTTGTGGAAGTCTTCGAAGAAGTCTTCCAGTAAGTCTTCAACTAGGCTTCTCGGATAATAATAACTGGAAGTCTTCTACGAAGTCTTCCAGTAATCTTCTCCGAGAATCTTACTTGAAGACTTCCTCGAAGACTTCTTCGAAGACTTCCACAAAGTCTAGACGAACATATTGAAGAACTTACAGTCGGAAGCTAAAGCGGTGAAGTTAGGATCGGCAACAACAGCAGCGGTTAGCAGATCTGCAAAACTCGAAGTAAAATAAGAAGTCAGACTATCATGTTTATGGTTTAACGGCAGCGAAATTTCGTAAAGGTTCTCCTTAAGTCAAAACCTGGACTCGACACCAAAGAGTAAGAACTTACCGGCAGCGGAGCTCAACGATAACAATAACGGAACACGAACGGTTTCGGATCTGAAAAAAAAGGAAGCGGTTTAGTTTAATCTCCAGAAATACTATTCCGACATAAAAGATAAAAGAGATTCGATGAAAGAAAGAGATTAGCGCGGTGAAAATGACAGAAAACGAGAAACGGCAGAAATCATCTTCGGTATCGCCTTTAGAGAGAAACGGCTAGGGTTCCGTGGTTTACCAGCAAATAGTGAATTAATTAAAAAAAAGTAAAAAATTAGTATTTATATGTCCGGTAAAACATCTGGTTAGGTTAACTGTAAATTGGTAAAATTCACAACCGGTTCGGCATAGAAGACTTATGGGTAAGTCTTCTGGCAAAAAACATGCGAGAAGACTTATGGAGAAGTCTCTTACACCTTAATACGTCGAGAAGACTTACATTTAAGTCTTCTAGCGTAATATGTTTAAGAGACTTAAGTCTTCCAATATCCTAAACAAAAAGCCAAACTAAATATCAGTAAACCCTAGACTAAACTTAAAATCAACTCCAAAACTGTTTAATATACACAAAACTAAACAAATATATGTAAAAAACGAATTTTCAAAAAAATTAGTTAGGCTTCCAAAATCTAACCCTAAAGATACATACAATACTAGAACATATGTTTCCAAACCCTAGACCAAAGAATATCATGAGATGATACATTCACTCATCTATATTGAAAATAATCCAATTTTACCAGATTTTATTTTATATCACTTACAAATGTTTATTATTACATGATTTTAACACATAAAATGGTAATCATATTTCAATTCTTAAAATTATAACTCAAACCGTTATTAAGATGAATCACCACGTTCTATTCCAAATATTTGAACACGTTTAATAACAGCCAGAATTTTACAAATGCTATTAAAATGCTGTGTAAACTAACCATTAGAATTAATATATTCTTCACAATATTATGATGTTTAAGTATATTGTTAGATGTTGTTAAATTTTTTTATAATACACATAACCAACAAAGTAAGGCTCAAGAAGACAAATCAAACCATATCAGATTTGACACCACGCATTCACGACTTCATCGTGGTTGATTGAATTAATAGGATTAAACACTAAAAAATCATAACTCAGACCGTTTCAGAGAAATATACGAAGATAAGGAGTCACTGTAGAACGATAAAGAGAAACGAACCATAAAATTTCATTTCTTTGCATGCTGTGTCAACACGATTACTTAGGACCATAATTTTGGGTATTCGGATCGGTGTCGGGTAGAAACCGTTTGGTTATGGGTAAATCGGTTATTTAAAAAATATATCTAATGAGTATTTAATCGATTCATGATTTGGTTTCCGACCGTTTCCAGGTCGGTTCGAATATACAAATATTTACCCGAAATTATAATTTTTATTTAATTTTTAATTTTAATTTTACTTTAAAAAATTAAACACAAATCGAATATATATTCTTAGGCCGAATATATTTACAACGAAATTAAAGTGATCTAGTGGTAAAAGTAATTGTACCTTTATTCTTCCAACACGGATTCCAAGCTCATAAAAATAAAAATACTACTAAACCGGATCGTTAGACCATCTTTAACCCAAGAAACCCCAAAAGTGTTTCTTAAGTTTTTTTTTGCTTTTTTCTCACAAAAAAAAAAATTAAAAAGGAAACCAATCGCGGATCGCCACGTATCATTGGGGCCCGTGAACAGTGCAAGAAACCCTCCAAAATCAGTTTTTAATTCAGAATTTTTGTAACCGGTTCTTGCACTGTTCACAAGCCCCACATGTCAGTGGGACCCGCAAACAGAGCAAGAAATCCACTAAAAAACTTGGGTTAAACATGCCCTTACAGTTAAACTCTTTAATACATTGATTTTATAATTTGAACTCCACATGAATTAAACTGGTGTATTTTGACGGCCTTTAATTTCAAGATTGGCTGCGCAAGTGCGCAGGAGATGGGGACATGTCTTTTTAAATAATTATTTTTTTCTTCCGCAGATTGATCCGATAGACCTTTTTTTTTTTGACTAAAGGCTAAATGATCCGATAGACTTTTAAGTAGAATTTATGCAAATTGTAGAATTACATGTTTCCAATAAAAATTATTGAAGCACAAAATAATTACATAATTTAAAACAAGACTAGTTTGGCGAAGTATACATTTCTATTCACTATACTTTCATAGTCAAAATAGTACTTTAATATCTCAAGTTATACGACGCAAATAACTTCTGAAGTACCATGGTATTGTATGGATTTTACTATTAAACATCCCTATAATTTCAAATATATTAAACACAAATTTTGTGACTTAGAAAGGGTTCCTAAAGAATGATACCTAAATCAGCAGAAGTTTTTGGCAGTTCAAAAACTTCAAACTTTCATTGATAATTTAAGTTTCATAAAGTTTATAGAACGAAACCGAAATTTGATATGTTTTTAAAATTCGTTTTCAGTAATATCTTTTAACTTATACTCATCTGTTATGATACTCCAACATATATATATATATATATATATATATATATATATATATTCAAAGAAAAAAAATTACCAGTTGACTCCTTATGTATAAAGAAAAAATAACATTAATTTGTGGTTAAAAGATTATCAAATCACTCTGATTTCTCATATCAAATTATATAAAATTATTTTCTCGAAATCCATTATATGTATAATCAAATCCATTTATGGTGGTATTTTCATATTTTAAAATTATCTCGATAAAACAAATCTGATTGTTTACATTTTAAAATGCATCTCACTATGCATATTAGAGTCACAGACAAAGAAGCCAGTTCACCTACTAAAATCACGTTTTAAAAACAACGCCAAGTTCTGTCACCCGTCAAACCAAAACAAAACAAATATAACGAACCTACCAACATTAAAAAGATTATTTTAAAATGATGAATTCTCAGCTTCCTATTTAATCAACCATCACTTGCAATTGTAGAAAATATCCGAAAACAAGCAGTAGTATAAAATGGATCTCTTCTTGATTATTGCCGCCATAGTAGCGGTCATAGCCTTCTTCCTCCTCCGGAGCTCCACCAAGAAATCTCTCCGGCTGCCTCCGGGGCCAAAAGGTCTTCCTATTATTGGAAACCTCCACCAGATGGAGAAATTTAACCCCCAACACTTCCTCTTTCGTCTCTCTAAGCTCTACGGTCCAATTTTCACAATGAAAATCGGTGGACGCCGCCTCGCAGTGATCTCCTCGGCTGAGTTAGCCAAGGAACTGCTCAAGACCCAGGACCTCAATTTCACCGCTCGTCCTCTCCTGAAGGGGCAACAAACGATGTCATATCAAGGTCGTGAGCTTGGTTTCGGACAGTACACAGCGTACTATCGTGAGATGAGGAAGATGTGTATGGTTAATCTATTCAGCCCAAATCGCGTCGCAAGTTTCCGACCGGTTAGAGAAGAAGAGTGCCAACGTATGATGGACAAGATCTACAAAGCCGCTGATCAATCAGGGACCGTTGATTTAAGTGAGCTTCTCTTGTCCTTCACCAACTGTGTCGTCTGTAGACAAGCTTTTGGAAAGCGCTATAACGAGTACGGAACCGAGATGAAGAGATTCATAAACATCTTGTATGAGACTCAAGCTCTATTGGGCACTCTGTTTTTCTCCGACCTTTTCCCTTATTTCGGATTTCTTGACAAACTCACTGGTCTTAGTGCGCGTCTAAAGAGAGCTTTCAAGGAGCTCGACACTTACCTTCAAGAACTCCTCGACGAGACTCTTGACCCTCACCGCCCTAAACCCGAGACGGAGAGTTTCATTGATCTTTTAATGCAGATCTACAAAGATCAACCTTTCTCCATCAAATTCACCCACGAAAATGTTAAGGCTATGATATTGGTTCGTAACTCAGTCCCTCAATAATTACTAAATGCTATTTTTTTTATTCCAAGTTAAACTATTATTATTTCCTTTCTTTTGTTAGATCAGCCTTTTCTGATTTATAAATAACTTTGTCGCAATTTCAACAGGATATTGTTGTACCGGGAACTGACACGGCGGCTGCAGTGGTGGTGTGGGCCATGACTTACCTTATAAAGTACCCTGAAGCAATGAAGAAAGCTCAAGATGAAGTGAGGAATGTGGTAGGCGACAAAGGATACGTCTCCGAAGAAGACATCCCCAATCTCCCTTATCTGAAGGCCGTCATCAAGGAGTCACTCCGTCTCGAACCAGTCATCCCAATTCTTCTACACAGAGAAACCATAGCAGACGCAAAGATAGGTGGCTATGATATTCCGGCGAAGACCATCATTCAGGTGAACGCATGGGCGGTTTCTCGTGACACAGCCGCCTGGGGAGACAACCCTAATGAGTTCATTCCAGAGAGATTCATGAATGAGCAGAAAGGAGTGGACTTCAAGGGGCAAGATTTTGAGCTCCTACCTTTCGGGTCAGGCAGAAGAATGTGCCCTGCTATGCATCTTGGAGTCGCAATGGTAGAGATACCTTTTGCTAACCTTCTCTACCGATTCGATTGGAGCCTACCAAAAGGGATTAAACCTGAGGACATAAAGATGGACGTCATGACCGGACTCGCTATGCATAAGAAAGATCATCTTGTCCTTGCACCAAGGACGCACATTTGATCAGGCGTGATGGGGGTGTGCAGAAAAATATATTAGGAGAATTCTGCTAGTTGATATGGCGACCAATTGTTGTTTTCCAATGTACGGCAAATTTTCGGTTTATTGTGTCATGACTGTACTTTTCGCTCCATTTTAAGTTTAACAAATAATGTATTTGTGTTTTCGAACTAGAAAACTATGTACCCCATATGTGTAATGTTCCCTCGATTTCGAAATAATTTGTGTAACACCCATCTCATCATCATCTCTAGAGAACATCTTGCCTCTCATTATCACGTTTATCTCAAACAATTCAACTTTAACACCCATCTCAACCCATGCCCATGTCATATTAGTGTTGTTCGTTTGGTTGCCGCAGGTTTCTGCGTCTGCGTCTGCGTCAATAATCTTGTTCGTTTCATTGACGCGGATACATGTGTCTGCGTCTGCGTCAAAACACAACGTTCGGCGTAAAAAAAAAATAGACGCTGAAAAAACCTGCATCTGGCGTCAGCGTCTGGCGTCAGCGTCAACGTCTGCGTCAACCAAACAAACAACAATCGGCGTCAGCGTCAATGTATGCGGCAACCAAACGAACAATAATTGACGCAGCTATAGACGCTGACGCTGACGCCGATACCTGCGGTAACCAAACGAACAACAATCAGCGTCAGTGTCAACGTCGGCGTCGGTGTCTGCGGCAACCAAACGAACAACAATTGATGCAGACGCAGACACCGACGCTGATGTAGACGCAGAAACCTACGGCAACCAAACGAACAGCATTAATATAAAACAACCCAAGAAAAATACCCACAACACCAGCCCGTAAAGATGTCTTCTACTCGTCAGTTTCTTCTAAAAAAAATTGAAGAGTAAATACATAAAAGTCACTTTATAAAGTATGAGAAATCACGACCTGTAATCCATAGACTCATGCATAGCACTCCGGACATATATAAAATTAAACTATAACATGTAACAAAGACACCAACTAATGTGTCCAAAGAACAAATAATGATATTTACAATTTTTTTTTTAGGTTTAATTGAAATTCTGCAAGGTTCATGGCCCACTAGAACTATATATAGAGTTTTTCCTTCTTTCCCCTATAACTGAAGAATTTCTTTCGGCTCTGTGTAGACAATTTCAACATACCAAAATCCTTAGCCGTTATCTCTTTTTTTCTCTCATGCGACCCTCTCTCTCTCTCTTTTCGCCGGAACACTACCTGCGCCACCAGAGAAACCGCTGGCCACCGATTGTGAGCCACTAGCCAAGTCTGAGTGCTTGGTTGTCTTGGTCATTGAAAAGTCCTAGAATTTATCACTTTTAGGCCATATTATAGACCATGTTTAGTGTCTTTATTATGTATTTCAAGTTTGTTTTAGGTCGTTTACAGATCTAGATGCGTTTTTAGCCATGGAATAAGTCTCTTTAAAGTCTATTATATGTGTTTGAAGTCTATTTTAGAGTGCTTTCAGGTCCATGCATGTTTTGAAAAATATGGAGATTATGGAGCCTTTTAGAGAGCTTAAGGATGAGAAAACTCGTAGTTGTTCAAGAAATCAAAAATCAGAATCGAGATTTAGAAGAAGTATTGATCGACACCTCTTCCTTGGTGTCGCTCGACACCCGCGCGAGTAGACATGCCGACTTACTTCAAGACCGACTTGGATCCAAAAGTCACCACATATTACAAGGTTTCCCTGGCCGATTTTATACCTAGTATCTATAGTTTTTGCCATTGTTTAGGCAGAGACAACTTTATAAGATAATTTTATTTAAAAGATTTTAGTTTGGAGAGAAGATCAAAGACTCTTTCAGATATTTATATTGAAACTCTAATTTTTCTTACTTTATCTATTTAAGTAATTCATTCAGTTTATCTTTATGTTTTGGATAAGCTCAAATTAACCCTAGAGCCAACTTTCTCAAATAAGAGATCAAATATAGTACTTGGGGATCGAATCTATAGAAAGGGGGGCACACAATAAATCAGATCAAATGTAAGATCAAGCTAGACAAATATATATTAAAACAGTAAATAATAATTAAAGCAGTAAATAAGATAGATGAGTTTGTGTTCACATATAAAATATAAGCTAAACTTTCAAATTATGATATAGGTGCTAAGTGCATGTGATAATCAACCCTAGAAATCGAATACTAATGTAAGATATCCATCTCTAGCTGCGAGTCTACGTGTTTGAATTTATATCCACATTCTCATATGTGACACGTAATGAGTGTTGATTGATACGTCTTCCAAACAAGCTTTAATCTTAAATTGATAAGTTCACTAAATCGGTTAAACCAGCTAGCTATAGCTTGTGTCTAACAACCTAGCTTAGCAGAATTACTATAAGGTATGAGTCTACTCTCGCAGTTGTCAACTTCTAGATCATGATTTTAGTTAGCTACTCTAGAATGCAAACAATAAGATCTAACTCTATGAAGGAACTTAGATAATCACCTTAGCAGTTCTAATATCAATAATTCATCATAACCATATAAACCCTAAATCTAACAAGGTAATTACTCAAGACATAATAAAACAAGACCTAAAGATAAACTTAATGAGTTGCATGATAGATTAGAGATAAAAACACTGGAGTTTCCAATACAATACTCTGGAGGAGTTATTGGATCTTCTCTCCAAAACCTTAAGCTTCTAAGAATAAAACTATAAGTCTTTGTCTTTGTTGTTTCTTGCCCAAACAATGACACAACTTATATATTTTAGGTCAAAACTCGTCAGAGGCATTCTTGTAAATTGTGTAAACTTCTGGGCTCAAATTTTGATCTTGGACCATAAGGCTTTTTGCATCGGGTGTCAATCGACACCAAGGATGTGTCTCGACCGTCACTTCCTCTAGGTATCGACTCTTTTCCTCTTCATTTGCTCATCTATGGGTTTGGCTCAAATTAAGCTCCATTTAGCTCAATAAACTCCACAATGTTCGAGAATGTACCTAAAACTGTAAAGACACTAGAATATACTCCAAACATAACATAAAGACTCTAAATAAGACATATACTATAGGCATAAAAAGTGGTCAAATCAATAGTATATCAACTCCTCCAGACTTATCCTTTTGCTTGTCCTCAAGGAAAACATATAATAGTCTCTGAAAGAGGTTCAAAAACGGCGGGGACTCAAGCAATTTAAAATTTACTACTTTCACATCTACAGTATTGCAAGCCACATCAGATAAGTGCTAACTTCAAAGGCACTTCCATGTACTAGACCTTAGCTAAGAAACAATACCATCAAGCCACAACTTAACTAATTCCATCGACATATCCCTCTACTAATCTCATTTCTGCAAATAATTGTGTAGGCTAAATCTTGGGAGTATCGATCAAAGGACACATAAACTCTTACTCAGACAAGTATTTGGACCAACATGCAGTCTTATCTAATCCCTTTCCTCTCTCTCTTCTCACTTCTCTTGGTCAGTGTCTCCCTCCTTTGCAGAGTATCATTTTGTTTTTAACTGCCTGAGATTACTAGACATGCTTCCATGAATCAAACTCTAATGGTTGTAGCCACCAATTCCTGTTCACTTCTTTTTGACCTTTATCTCTTTCTAGAATTTTTATGAATCAAGATTTAATGGTTGTAGCCACCAAATCATGTTCAAATTCTTGTAAAACCAAAGGGGAGAGAGAGGGGAACTAGCTCACACAGACTTTTACATTCCAGAGTTGTAGGAGGAATTTGATCCAGTGTATACCAAGCCCCAAAACAAGTAATTGAGTTGATTAAGGTTAGAGATCAGCTTTGGTTTCTCCAGACTTCCTTAGCTCAGCATGGATGTTACAGCAGGTGATCATCTTAGGCGTTTCTATTCAGTACACCTTCAGTCAACATCCTCAATGAATGGTGGAAAAGAGTGGTTAGATAGTAGATAAAAACCAAAAATTTATCATCATCTCCTTCTTGACTCAATAAAACGTTATAAGAATATAAAAAAAATAAAAAAAATCAAAAACAAACCCAACATTAGTAACCACCTCCCCCATACTTAAAAAACAATGTCCCGAGTGTTATTCAGCTCAAGATCGGAGAAGAAAAATAAATCATAAGTAAAAATAATATAACAAGGAATCAGAAAACATGTTTCTGAAATGAGTATCGATCGACAATGGAATGGTGTCGAGCGGCACTCATTTTCGAGTAGTATCGACCGATACATGAAAGGATGTCGGGCGATGCTCGTTACTGACTTTTCTTCCTTCAACCTAATAATGAGTTGCCTCCCATTCAACGCTTGTTTATAGTCTATAGCTTGACGTTTATGAGTGTTGAGACTAGAAATCAAAATGAGCAGAAGACTTTGTTGGGAAACAAGTCTCCACATCTTCCTCAGACATCTCAAACCATGTGCCTACAAACCTTCTTATGGCCTTATCTTCTTTGGTTCTCTGTCTCTTCAGCTTCTCTACAACATCATTGACTTCATAAACTTTATCCCTAAGATTCTCCAGAAATTTGTATATCCATCCAATCCTACTGTCAATAGGATAGTATATCCCATCCAGTCTCTCATTGGTGTCTTCCATCATCCTCTCCTAGGATGTATACACTCCAGCTATCATGTCTTGAAGCATGTCTTTCGTTACTAGCTGTTGTAAATCTGGTTTGCTCCACCGGAGAAAATTGTACCATGGTAAACTCAAATAAACACTCCCCATTTCTTCAGCATACTCAATGTTGGGGTAAAAATTGGTCATGGCAAAATAAATGGCTAAAATCCTCCAAAAAATTGTACCTTAAGCAAATATAAGCTAGAAATGTCAAAGAAGCTATACAGCATAAGTTAAACCAATTTGCATAAGCATACACGAACAAACTTCATATATTTGATCCCGAACAAGGAATAAAAGAATTTCTTTCCAAGTATGAAAATATCGGAAAAAGTTCTTGCATAAGGTTTTTATGATAAATGAAGACCGGCCTCGTCAGCAGGCGATTGGACTCGCCAACAGGCAAGAAATCTCAAAATCAACATCCATGATTACTACTCTTAAGGAACTTTCTAAAAATAATTTCAAAAAGACCTAAGTAGAAAACTCTGAAGCAACGAGTCCTCAAACAATGATTATTCGATCTCTTAGCAAACAACTTCTAAAGATCGATGAAACAAGAAAAATCAATCCCAACACTTCCCCGTTGTCCAGGTCGCCAGCAGGCAACTAGGACTCGGCTAGTCCAGGTCGCCAGCAGGCGACCACAATCCAACACTTCCAGGTTGCCAGCAGGCGACTAGGACCAGGCCGGCCTGGGTCGCCAACAGGAGACCATGATCCATTCCATATAACTCGCCATCAGGAGACTTGGGTCATGTTTGTTCAATTCGTCATCAGGCTAGTTGGGCCGTTTTCGTCCAACTCACCATCATGCGAGTTGGGTCGTGTCCGTCCACTCGCCATCAGGCGAGTTGGGTCGGATCTTTCCAACTCGCCATCAGGCGACAAGCATCCCCTTTCAGGCCTTGACCAAATTGTCTCTTGTTTCGTTTTGATTGGAGTTAACGTTGAAACTTTACAAAAACTTGTTTTCTCGTATGAATTTAAATCAATCGTACAAAATGATAACGTTTAACTTATCACCATATATATTTATCTCGACTATACGATTGCTTTTCACTAAACCGACGTCATACCGAAAGTGATTTCTCAAAGAAATCGTAAGAACACTTAAGTCAAAAGATGGGCCAAAAAGGTCTATAACGCGGAAAAAGCCCACTTATAATTTTTGACGAGAATGAGCCCAAAACTACTATGACGGTCTATATGATATTCTCAAAAGAAGATAAATATCAAGTTTCCAGGATAATCACGAAGATCAAAAGGATAAGGAAGATTTCCGCAAAGAGATAGACTCGAATCGGGGGCAGAAAAGGAAAGACGGCCGATCTTGGAGGCATATATAAGAGGAACCAACACAATGAGCACACACACGATTCTCTTAGACTCTCAGCACTTAGAAACTAGACATTATTTATGACATGTCTGTTTCTATGACTGGCACTTGATTACAAGACAAACTCGCACATGCAAATCGATCTCTCGTTCCATTCTTTCAATTGAACTACGTCCGGTTTGATCCTTGAAAGAGGTACGTAGGCAGCCTTTCATAAAGTTCAGTCCGAAATCAATTAAAACTCTTTTTCGTATCTTTTTGTCTTTTGTTATGGAGCTGCGACTTAACTAGGTTTAAGGTTTTAAGTGGCTTAAACAAGATATCTTATTGACAGCTCTTGCGGCCAAAGCTTTTATAATCTTTTATAATGATCGCAACACTCTTACGTGGATTCAAAATTAGATCTAATTTTTTCTAAATTTGTTTTGGTTTCTTTCTAATATTTTCCGTATTTATTTGGTTACTTGTCGTTGGCTCTCAAAGATAATCTGGACCTCAGGAAAAATTAGAGTTTCTTGACTTTCCTCCGTTTACAGAAATTGACTATGAAAATTTCGGTTCCCATAGTTTGGCGCTAGAAGGAGGGAGGCGGATTACTCTAACTGCTTCCATAAAACGCTTTCTCAAAACAATGTCTGGCAATATGACATACAAACTCGCAGCTCTCAAAAACGCTGGTAAGACAACTCCAGCAGCGACTGCTCCTATGGCCAACGCTTACGCAAACACCGAAGTGTTCAAAGAAATAAAAAACCTAGTCGCGACTTTTTGCCACGAAAGAGCACCAAAACGAGCTCGCTATTTCTCTGTCTAAACTGAAAGGGCAACGATAAAATCTATCTACACCCCGTAAAATTTGTTTCATTACCGTGTTGGAGAATTCTCAGCGCGTAAGGGTTCAAACGAAAGACGTTTTCCAAAAAAGTTTTGGAAAAATAAAACTTGCTCTTCACGAAGTCGCAGAGGATATCTAGATTACTCTCGCAAATAGAAGAAAGGTAAATCGAGTTGCCAATTCCTCACTGTTGTATTTCTTCCGAATAATTTTTAAAGAATCAAAGTTGATCTCTCTTGAATCACTCAAAACCTAAAACTGCTGAAGAAGACTAAACTAAGCAAAACGGGAGATCAGATCCCTCATTGCTAAAACGTTTTCTGAAACCTAAGATTTTGTAAAATTTCAAGCATCACTTCTATAGTATCATATTCAGTGAATTCTCTATGGTTGTCACCTAAGCTTACTTCAAAAAAAAACAGTCAAAACTCCTTCAGATCAATCATACAGAAACGAGAAAATTTCTACATAAGTTTAGTCGCGATAACTAAGCTATTCACAACCAGAGCTTCTGATACTAAAACCCAGAAACTAAATTTGCGGCACAGCCGAAAAACATGAGTTTTCCGAAAAGTGGCTCTCATACAGCCAAGCTCAAAAACATGTTTACAAAACAAATTTTGTAAAATTAAGCTCTACAACATTTTACGAAACAGTTTTTGTAAAATTAAACTCATAACATTTTTTTTTGGAATATATTTCATAAAATTATGCTCGGCAGCATTTTAGAAAACAGCTTTCGTAAAATTAAACTCGACAATATTTTACGGAACATCGTTCGTAAAAATTAAACGAGGTAGTAATTTATTATACAACTTTCGTAGAATAAATTTGACAACATTTACGAAACGACTCTCATAAATAAAACTCGAAACGATTTGACAACTTTCAGAAAATCAAACAAAGATCGTACTAAAAGACTCTCGGAAAAGGAAAAAGATGGACAGAGACCTGAGAAGTGAACTTCGCCAATCAGTCTCACTGTCATCTCTCTTCAACCTCATCACCTATGATCTCTCACCAAAGCCTCATCGCCCAATGAGTCTTCCTGACCTCCCTTGGCATCTCCTGGTCACCCTTGGCTATTCGTAAACACCAAAATACTTTTGACGAGGTACTTATTCATTTTCGTAAAGCCATTGATATGGATTCTGAAACCCAGATCGGAAAAATATGGATCCTCAAACCAAAACCGCAAGACAGGCTTCAGTTTAAACACGGCCAGGAAAGTAGAGAAATCCAGGAAGAATCAATATTCTTACTATCCGTCAGGGGTAGACAGACACAAGAAGAGGAAGGGGAAATGAGCAAGCAAAACGGAGAAGAGGCAAACCTGAATCTTCGAGAAAACTAAGGTATGTCCGACTTTGAAATTTTTGGAATAATACTTTGAATTTTCGTAGGAAGGTATTAAGAAATAAAAATGCTTTGGAGATTGTTGTAACTTTAAGGAACTTAGAATCTAGGTGGATAGTCTAGCAAACTAAGTCTTAGGCAATTTTCCCTATCTTGATCTAATGTTCTTAACTGTTCAGGCAGATCTTGTAAACCGATCTAAACTCTCGCAAAACCAAGAAACGACCGCCACACATACTCATCTCGCTTCTTAAAGAAAGAAAGAACTAGTGAGGCGAATGTCGTCTTAAAACCGACTTGTTCCTGGCAATTTCCTAAAACCAACATATTCCAAGTCGTCAACCTGAAACCACCAAATCACAGTCCTAGCGTCCTCTTTAAATCGGCCCAGATTGTTGATCATGCCAATCATCGAAAGAAAAAATGTACACAACCCTTCAAAATATGGGTTCAGCCGTTTTCTTTCGTAAAAAAAGAGGGTGGGAGTAGGTATATATATTAAACTTGTATGCTCCCATACTTCAAAAACTTTTTGCCTCGGCATCAAGAAAAGGCTTTCGACAAAGCAAACTCTCGCAGAAGTAGGCAGAAAAACACTTAGACAATGCAATGCCTCATCAAAATCATCCCAAAATAAATTAACAATCTAAGATGCGTCTAAATGCTAGCAACATATCTAAACCGTCACGAACATAATCTCAAGGACTATTTAGTATCTCTTGTTGCAGTCATGCGTTTAGAAAACCTGTAGCAATATCAAACTGAAACATGACGGTTAGCCAAAGTCTTGAGGACCTTTTCGACTTAATAAAACAAGTTTCGTATAAAATCAAAAATCAGAAGAGAAATCTATAAGCATCAAACCATTGCTCTCAGGTTATGTTGAACTAAGTGAGTCACATAAAAGCATCAAAAAACATTTGCAACAAAGCAAAATTGAGAATACAGGTAGCAGCGAGCACAACAAAGGGAACGCTTTCTTTCTGCTCATTGACTAGATCTACCGCTGGTTGACCGATTCGTTCCACCCAAGAAACCTACGAAAACGTTGCGCGACTAGATCGAAAGGAAATAACATCCGAGCAGGCAATTATCCCGAAGCTGACTCCGCATGTAATGACCCTCGGGAGTTAATAGAATTTTGGTCAAGAAAATTCTAAAAGTATTTTCCGAGTTTATTCGTTAAGAGTTAAAAATAACTATCAAACCGATAAAATAATGGTTAGACGAGACTGTCTTGTGGTCGAAAAGCCATCACTTGATTGTCCTTGTTGAGTATTAATTATGGTGGTCAAATTTTAATTAAGCTGGATGAGTTTAGTCAAAAGCAGGAAGGGATTCGTAGGTGAAAAAAAAAATTATTTTAAAACTGTCCGAAAAAGATCGACCAGCTTTTTATTGTGTCTAACCCATCACATGGTTAGACGAGACTGTTTTGTGGTTGAAAAGCCATCACTTGATATTCCTGGTTGAGTATTAATTATGTTGGTCGAATTTTAATTAAGCTGGATGAGTTTAGTCAAAATCAAGAAGGGATTCGTAGGTGAAAAAATTTATTTGAAAACTGTCCGAAAAAGACCGACGAGCTTTTTATTGTGTCTAACCCATCACATGCCATCCACCTTCCTGTTTGATTAGCTTCTGTATTAAATGGCACATGCAATTCACAAGCTGCCTGTGTGCTTGCTTCCTTTCTTCTTGATTAATTGTGATTAGCTGGAGACTGCTTCAGGTAAAGGAAAAGACAGTGTGCTGCAGATGATGAAGCACGCCACCAGCTGTCTCCACTACTCCTTGCTTTAGTTCCTCAGCTGGAAACTCAGCCACAGACCATATGAAGTTTTTTCTCCAGCTGCTTTGCACTTTCAGAACACTGCAGAAAATCCCATAGAATTTAAGAGAGAAGGAGAGAAAGAAGAACAGAAAATCTGTGAGATAATTAAGAAAAAACAAATCAAGAAAAATTGCTGGTGATTTGATCTTGATTCAACCTCAACTAGTTCGTGTGATATAGAAGAACGTGAGATGTTTTATTTAAGAAAGCTCTAAGACCTAATTCAGTTCAGAGGATGATCAAACTTTGATCTTTGTTTTTGATCAATCCAGCCGCAAGCTTACCTTGGAGAGGAGAACTATCTAAGTTCATCCAACGGTTTAGATTTTGGGTAAGCTTCATCTCTTTGCCGCAGACCTGTCTTCATCGGAGCTTGTTAATGTTTATCTGAGGTCTTGGTCGGATCATTTCTCTAAGTGATTATATGGTCCAGTTTGTTAGTATCGGTTTGAATTAATTTTCTGTAAACCGCTAACTAACTGATGCAATCTGTCTAGGCCTAAGTTTAAATGAACTGATCCTTTCTGAATTAAACTTGTCTGAACCGAGATGATCTGATCTAGGATGAGTAGAACCAAGCTTGAACTGAATTGATTTAGGTTGCTTAGGTTGAACAAAACTGTTGGATGTGTTGTTCAGTTAACCATTGTAACCAATCAGAACCTTGTTCATTATCAGGATCGTCCAGCCTTGTTCAAGAGCGAGACAAGTCTTGTCCAAGCTAGGTTCAAGACTAATCTCTAGGTGAGTCTAGATGGATGGATGTGGTGATAGATCATATATGATTGTATGATTGAATGGATCAAACTATTTTAGGTAAGTAGTAAAGTCTTTGAATCCATAAGAACCTTTTGGTGTTTAATTAGTGCAAACACTTCAACTTAAAGATATAATCAAAATGTTAACTAAGGTTACTCCTAATCTTAGTACTTGTTCTCAAGTACTACTTTAATTATGAAATAGTTATGGTTTAAGTAAGGAATAATTTATGATTAATTATAGATTAATTATGAAGTAATCTTGGA
The DNA here is from genome assembly GCA_012274485.2 of Sinapis alba. NCBI lineage: Eukaryota > Viridiplantae > Streptophyta > Magnoliopsida > Brassicales > Brassicaceae > Sinapis > Sinapis alba. The sequence continues at coordinate 267,263 of MU106271.1, forward strand.
TTAATTAAAGATTAATCTGAGATTAAGTAATGAGTAATCTATGATTAATTAAGGATTAATCTTTGATTAATTTAGGATTAATTCTGATTAATTAATGATTAACTATGGATTAATTTTGGAATAATTATAGAGGTGTAAATCATGTGAAGTCTTATTACATTCACTTTCCTTAAAGTTCCCGCATTAACGTGACTTGGTCCTACGAACGGAACAAGATCATGAAGACACGATGATGGGGTAGCACCCTGGAGACTGTGTACTGCATGACGATGCAGTCCTGGATGTTCATAAGGACGTTCGAGGATGATGGTAATGCTAACTCACTAAGCTCAGTTAGCCTTCATGGTTTATCGGGTTTAGTATATATATGGTATTATACGAGTATGGTGACAGACCGGTGTTGGGAAGTGATATTTAAAATAAGAATTCACAATGATATGTTAAATATTCAAGGTTAGTACTAGTACTTGCATGATCGTGTATATGCACTTGATAATTGTTTGGTTTATTATTGATTGTATAATGATCTAGATCCACTTAGTAAACTAGTTGCTCATGACTCATTCGTGTGTGCAGATAACCCTTAGGCGGGAGACTTACTCTTTTGGACGGAAGGAACGGCCAACTAGCGGTAGTATTTTGTTGTCCTTGCAATGTACCTTTTGATGTATATTTACCTAGAACGTTGTTGGGCGTTAGGCTGTATGATAAAACTATAACACTTTGTAAGATTTTTAAAGTAAATAAATAATGTATAAATAATTTTTATAAATCACAAGTTTTCATACAATATTAGTCCTTGTTTGGAACAAACTAACTATCAGATATTTCTTGATCAGGTTGAAAAGCCTAGAGTGATATCCGATAGGAGCGTCTGTCTTCTTTGGATGTTGGTCTAAGGTGATCAGAAATATTTTGAGAACCTCGGGTCGACTATCGGGAACAACGACAATGTCATTTCTGGTCATCTACGATCAAAGGTGTCACAAAGGTGGTATCAGAGCATTGTTCTACGATGCTAGAATGAGACTTGTTTCAAATATTTTTCGAGTCAAAAATGTGTCGAAGTATAATTAGGATATGCTGGTTTGTTCCTTCTTTTAGAAATAGATAGAACTGGGTAGAAACTTACCATGATCTTTCGTTGCAGATGCAACCGAGACGAACACTCCGTGGATGCCGTGGTGGAGCTTATCTACCGATACTGATTTCATCATCTCCAGACTCTTCATCGCCATCTACTCTGGTTCCACTTCCTACTCCTAGCTTTGAGGCTACACCTTCGGGCTCTAACTTTGAGACTGACCCGTCTGAAGGGTCATATGATCAGACACCAGTGCACATGGCTTTGTCTCCAAACCCGTATTTTATGGACATCAAGGTGGATGTGGTCAACGATAGTCCGAAACATAGAGATCATCCGCAGCTCCTGCATCTCCAGCCGCTCATATTCCATCAGCTCCTGATGCACCTATTCCAGCAGCACAACCTGAACTGGCACTAACTGATCCAACTATAGTGGCACTTTTAGAACTGATGCCTGAGATGGTGAATTTGCAGCATCAAGCACTGAATGCACAGCGTGCTTAGCCAGCTCCGGTACCTAGCACTTCTTAATCAGACTTCCTGAAGATAGTCCTGATTATGAAGAACTTAGGGACGAAGCATTACCAGGGAGGGACTGATCCCTTTGAAGCAGACGCGTGGCTGCACAATCTCAAACAAAACTTTTCTGCAACTCGATGTCCGGTAGAGTTCAAGGACATTGATATTTACTATCTGGAGAAGGACGCCATTAGTTGGTGGTTATGTGTAGAGAGGAACTTCTGAGATTTTGATCTGACTTGGACTGACTTTCGTACAACGTTCTTTAGAAAGTACTTCCCACCAGACGCAAGAGACAGATTGGAGATCAAGTTCATGGAGCTAGTTCAGGGAGGCTTATCAGTTCGGAGGTATAAGGCAGAGTTTACCCGTCTCAGGCAGTATATACACTATGGCCAGGAGCAGACTTGAGGCGGTAGAGTTTCATAGGCTTGCTGATCTTGATGAGCGTGTGGTGAATGTTGAGGAAGCCATTTCTGCTGAGAGAGCTTCTGCTAGCCATTCTGCATCACCAAGACGTCCATCTGTTCAACTCCAGCGTCAGCCATCTTCGGTTATGCAGACAGGACGACGGGGTAGATTTTTTCAGGGAGGTCGTTCTGGATGGCCGAGACCTAGAACCCCAACTTGCTTCAGTTGTGGCCATCTGGTCCATGTTAAGAAAGATTGTCTGACCATGGGACAGTTCCGACCAGCGGTACCATCTCACATCACTTGTTTCACATGTGGAGAGAAAGGACATTACGTGACATCATGTCCACACATTCATTCTGTTCAGACTGTTGTTCCGAGTGTTCCACAAGTTGCACTTATTAAGACACCTTTACCCTTACCCCTGGCTAAGCGTCAAGCCACTGTTCATAGGGCTTGTTGGGGTCAAAATAGGTTACAACAAAATCAACGCCTGAAAGTCCCCGGGAAAGAAACTTTTGTATAATTTTTTTAAAAGAAGTTATACGACGAGTCCTCCAATCTCTTCAACAAATGACTTTTGGGAAATAATGGTGAAAAGGGGGAAATGGCTTACTAACACTTCTCAGACCGTCCGGACCACCCAGGTCCGAGCTCGGTTCCACCAGGCCAGCTTGCCCTAGGGCGAGCTTGGTTCTACCAGGTCAGCTCGCCCTAGGGCGAGCTTGGTCCCACTGACATGGTGGTGTTTATTGTTCTAGCAGGGTATAAATATCCTAAACAATTAAATATCAAATTAACCCTAATCTTTATACACACAATAATACTCTTGCCAAGAGAGATCATGTGTAGTACTTAGAGATCAAATCCACAGAGAGTCAAGGCACACAATAGATTTATTATTTCTAAAGACTAAGATAGGTAAATATATATATTGATGGTGAACAATCAATTCAAGGAATATTCCTTTTCAAGAAGTAGGATGCAATATGGAAATATGCTACTAATGCAAATCTGAAAATATACTATTAATTAACTATATGTAAATATGCTAAATCTAGGGTTTCAAGCTAAATGAACTATAGAGGATAGGAAGCACGAAAATGTAAATATACTAGAACTCAAATGTTAACTATTCTGATCCTTTTAACTCCAACTCTCGTATGCAAACAAAAGAAAAGATCTTCGATCGATAGCTAAGGCCTGGTGTCGGTCGACGGTGAAATCATAAGGAAGTATGGGCGAGATTTGATAAGTCAACCAAACTTATTAGACCAGTTCTCGCATGCGCCTAACATCCTAGTTCAACATAATCTATTCTGACACAGAACCTACTCTCGTAGTTGTCCATGTCCTATCCCAGAGATCCTAGTTAGCTACTCTAGAATGCAAGCATTAAGTACAACTCAATTGATGGATATCAACTTAACCTAGCAGTTCTATTTTTGGATTTCCTATTTTTGGGCTAATCCATGATTGATATCATTCAACCCTAAATCTAATTAATAACTACTCAAAGATGATCTTTGCCACATAAATCATAGATGAAATATATATAAAATATAAATAAATAAAAACCAAATGAGTTCCACAAGGACTCTGAAGGAGTTCCTCATTTCTCTCCTAATACAAAATAAATAGAACTAAAATGTTGTAATTAAAACTCTCCTATCTCTCTGTCTTTCTGAAGATATAAATAAAAAAACCTAAATTTAGGTCAAAATCCTGAGGGCATTTTCGTCATTCTGACTTGAGCTTTGATCATCGACTGTCATCGATCGATGGCAAGTGTGCTACATCAATCGATCTTGGGCTTTAATCATCGGTCAACGCCAGGTGTATTCCATCGATCAATGGCTTCGTCGACTTCCTAAATGACTAGCTACGGATTCTTCCCTTCTAGATGCTCCAAAAGCTCCAAGTATCTCATATATCTCCAAAACGTTCATGGACCTGTAAATACTCTAAAATATAGCCTAGACACACATAATAGAATCTAAATAGAGCCCATAACATGACCTAAAATTGGTAATAAATCGGTTATATCAACTCCGCAGACAATCTTTTGATTGTCCTCAAGAAAACAAAGTTTGTGAAACAGGTTTTGGAAAATGGAGACTCACATAATATCTAAGTATAACTATCACCCTACTTTGTTGAAACCACGTCCTATCAAGTAAATCACATAACTTTATGTACCATATCCTAGTATAGCAAACAAATCCATTCTACCAACAACTTAGCAAATACTAGCTTGACTCGTCCCTCTATTGATCTCATTTCTTTCCATAAAATAAAAGTGCATGCTTTACCTTGGGAGAATGGGAGTATTGATTAAAGGACACGTGAATTCTTACCTCTACAAGTATATGAAAAACTAGGGACAAAGTCTTCTCTGATCCCTTTCTTTCCTCTTTTCTCTCTTCTCTGAATCTTTTTAGATCTCTTTTTTTTTTCTTTTTTTTTTCTTTTGCTTTTTTGGAAAAAGTTGTAGGCGAATAGTGGAGTCATTGGTAATATACATATCCCTCGCTTCCAACAATGTGTGATCATTCCTCTGAATTAGAACAATAGGGTCATTGGTAATGTACCTACCCCTCTGCATCTCGGGAAGTCATCTCAATCTTTTAAGCTTTTAAGTAGATGCTGAAGAGAGAGAGAGAAGGGAACCAAGGGTGCAACGACTTGTACCTACAGACTTGCAGAAGGAATCCGATCCAGTGTATACCAAGCCCCAAATCAAACTAATAATGTCAGGATTAGTGTTGGAAATCAGCTTCGGTTCCTTCAAACTTTCTAAGCAAGTATGGTATAGTGGCAGGGTGATCCAATTTAGTATCTTTAGTAATCTCTGCAAACAACCTTCTAAGATGGTGCTAAAGTGTGGTTAGTCAATAATAAATCTTGATCATAATCCCCTTTTGAATCAATCAAACTTTTTGAAAAACTTATATATATAGCAAATAAAACTCAAAACAAATCAAATAGCGTTAGCGAAACTCCCCGAGACTTAAGTTACACTGTCCCCAGTGTAATCCGCCCCGGATTGGTTAGGAAAATTTAAATCATAAGTAAGTAGTTAAGAGAGAAACTTGATACCAGACTCTGTAATAGAGTGTCGATTGATGTCACGATGTTGATGTCGACCGATGGTCATGATCCATGGTCGATCGATGTGTATTCTTCATAATCGATCGATGGTACACATGTAAGTTTCTACTCTCTCTTTTTTTATAAATATAACACTTTGTATAGAAAACAATCTTAGTAAAGCTCCTCCAGACTTAAACAACACTATCACCAGTGTTATTCAGTCCAAGTTTGGTGAAGAAAATAAACCATAAGGACAAAATTTAATCAAGGAAAACGGTAAACCTGCTTGTTGATGGTGACCATCAATCGATACAGTTTAGTGGCGATCAATCGATGCTAGGGTTACTCCGTCGATGGACAATGATCAAGTGTCCATCGATGCTCTGTGCAGACTATCTTCCTTTTTCTTTAAAAAACTGTAATAATATAATAAAATCCGAAATTAGACTAATATTATCAAAAACTAATTAAAACCTACTAAACGGTGGGTTGCCTCCAACTCAACTCTTAGTTATAGTCTTAAGCTCGACGTTTGAACGTTCTAACTAGTATGGAGGTGGATCAACACTTGGGAAACAAGTGTCAACATCTTCTCTGCTCTTCTGAAACCATGTACCAATAAATCTCCTCATTGCTTCATCACTTCTGGTTTCTCATTCTTTGTAACCTCTCTAGCAACCTCCATTGAATGCATTCTTATTTGTAGGGTCTCAATATTGCGCTGTAGCATTCTAAGTCTTGCAGTTGTACTCTCTGATATATCTTCCAACTGTTGAGAAATATCTTCCTTCATTAGGCTCTGAGAAAAGGCAATCTCATCAAACCTATCTTCCAATTGTGTTTCTGCTGCTGTCTTTTGCCTGTTAGCTTCAGTGACAATCGATACTGTGGTTGCTCCGTCGATCCATGCTGGCCAGCCATTGATTGATCGATGCTTAGGTTGCTCCATCGATAGACAATGATCAAGTGTCTATTGATGCGTTGTGCAGACTCATGTTCCTTTTTCTCTAAAAACCTGTAATAGTATAATAAAATCTGAAATTAGACTAGTATAATCAAGAAAACTAATTAAAACTTACTAAACAATGGGTTACCTCCCACTCCGCGCTTGGTTATAGTCTTAAGCTCGACGTTTCAACTTCCTTGCTAGTATGGAGGTGAATCAACACTTGGAAAACAAGTGTATATGTCTTCTATGCTCATCTGAAACCATGTACCAATAAAGCTCTTCATTGCTTCATCACTTCTGTTTTTCTCATTCTTTGTAACCTCTCTAGAAACCTCCATTGAATGCATTCTTGTTTGTAAGTTCTCAATACTGAGTTGTAACATTCTAAGTCTTGCAGTTGCAGTCTCTGATATATCTTCCAACTGTTGAGAAATATCTTCCTTTATTACGCTCTGAGAAAAAGCAATCTCATCAAACCTTTCTTCCAATTGTGTTTCTACTGCTGTCTTCTGTCTGTTGGCTTCAATGTCGATCGATGGTCGTAGGGTGCGGTCGATCGATGCTCGTTTGTCTGGCCTAATCGCATATTGTCTCTGTATAGTATCCAATTTTGCTTCATCTCATCCATGTGTGTAGTTAAACCAGTGAGGCACTTGTCTATAGGATAGTAGACATCATCAAGCCTTGTGTAAGAATCATCCAGTGACATCTCTTGAGCTTTGTAGACCTCATGCACAATATCATCAATCTCTGCTCTGCTGTATGTCCTTTGATTCTCCATAGACATCTTGATCCTTGCTGCATGTTCTGGTAAACATATGTAGCTTTGCTCAAACATAGTAGATCTCTCTAGAACTGCTATGATGTCTTCATCTTGCACATTCACTACTCTTCCGTATTCAAGTCTCAACCATTTGAACTCGTCTGCTTTTGTCGATCGATGAGGGTAGGTTGATGTCGATCGAAGCTAAGTGATAAATTTTGGTCGACGTTGGAGTTCGGATGATGGTTGATACGGTCCGTGAAGAAGTGTCGGTCGACGCGGTACTAGTGTTGTCGATCGATGCTTGTCGTATTTCTTTGCGGATCGTGCGTTCAAGGCTGTCAGGGTTAGAGGATAATGCTAGTTCTTGTCCTTTATTGCTCATGGTGCTTCTTTACATGTACCTGAAAACAAAGGAAAAGAAAAATTAGTAACTTGAAAATTAATAACAAACCTAGACTAAATCCTATAAATTAAATCTAATAGCGATCAATGCTCCCCGGCAACGGCGCCAAATTTGACATGGTGGTGTTTATTGTTATAGCAGGGAATAAATATCCTAAACAATTAACTATCAAATTAACCATAATCTTAACACACACAATAATACTCTTGCCAAGAGAGATCAGGTGTAGTACTTAGGGATCAAATCCACAAAGAGCAAAAGCACACAATAGATTTCTTATTTCTAAAGACTAAGCTAGGTAAATATATATGTATTGATGGTGAACAATCAATTTAAGGAAATATTCCTTGTCCAGAAGTAAGATGCAATATGGAAATATGGTACTAATACAAATATGGAAATATGCAATTAATTAACTAGATGTAAATATGAATGTAAATGTGCTAAATCTAGGGTTTCAAGCTAAATGAACTATATGGGATATGAAGCACAAAAATATAAATATACTAGAACTCAAATGTTAACTATTCTAACATTTTTAACTCCGACTCTCGTATACGAGCAAAAGGAATGACCATCGATCGATGGCTAAGTCATGGTGTCGATCGACGGTAAAATCAGAAGGAAGTGTGGGTGAGATTTGATAAGTCCACCAGACTTATTGGACCAGATCTCGCATGCGCCTAACAGTCCCATCAAGCCAGCTCGCCCTAGGGGAAAGTCGGTTCCTTTGCGTCAGCTTTCCCTAGGGTGAGCCCGGTACCATCGAGCCAGCTCGCCCTAGGGCAAGCTTGGTTCCATCGAGCCAGCTTGTCCTAGGGAAAGCTCGGTTACTTCGGGCCAGTTTGCCTTAGGGAAAAGTCGGTTCCTTTGCGTCAGCTTGCCCTAGGGCGAGCCCAGTCCCATCGAGCCAGCTCGCCTTAGGGCAAGCTCGGTTCCATTGAGCCAGCTTGCCGTAGGGCGAGCTCGGTTTCCTTCGGTCTAGCTAACCCTAGGTTCCTTCGGCCTCTTGTCTGGTGTAATTCGCAGAAGTAGTTATCCTTATACTGTTTTTTGGTCCATGTGTTTCCTGACGTCTTACTGTTTGACGAACTCAGATGCGGGCTGTTGAAAACTTATAATGGAATTTCTCTTTAAACGAAAACCATTCGAGTGGGCTCCTTGTAGGTTTTCGACGAAGAGGAAGCAGTAGCCAGTATCTTGTTCGTGCTCCCTAAGTTTGCACCTCCCCATTGCGATCTAGAAAGACTGCATATGCGCTTTGGGGTCTGTGGTGTCATGGTACACGGGAATTTTTATCTTCCTGGGATGCAAGCAATGAATGGAGTTTTCTGTGCTTTTTCGAGGAGTTTATCAATCTCGGGGCAGCGCTTGTCAAGTTGTGAATTTGTGATTTTACCGCTTTCACCTCCTCTGCAGTTTTCACTATGTACTCGCGGATCTCGTGCATCTCATTGAGATTGCCGCTAGCTGCTTCCCGTGTTTGGCAGCATTTGCTGCAGTGATCCGTGTGTGGTTCTCGGTTAATTCTTGTTGTTCGACCCAGAAGAGGTTATCCTCCTCTTCTGTCATGGTTTTTTTGAACGACAAGTCTTGCCGAGCGGACCGGCTTCGTGTTCATCTTGGATGTACGTCAGCGTCTTCCTCCGACTGATCGGACTGATCGCTGATATCCAAATCAATGCCTCCACGTTGTTTCTTTGTTTTTCCGAGCAGGAGGTGGAAGATTTTCCGTGGTTGGCTGCGTGGCAGTTGGAGTTACTTCGTCGGGGTTTTGTCCCGATGAATTCTTCTGAGCGTTTTTAGTCCTGTCTAATCGAGTCTCGAAATTGAGCCTTCTTCCGCGGGTTCTAGTTGTTCCACATGGAAGGATACTTCTTGTTCTTGCAGTTAACGTCTCAACATGTTCTGCGAGAGATCCCATGAGTTTGTCCTGCTCGTCTGACCTTTTATGGGCGGATGCAAACATCTCTTTCATCTGTTCGAATGCTGCGGTTTTTGCATCTGCAGTGATCGTAAAGGCATTCCCAGCTGGAGTTTTCTCAACGTTGGCGTCGACGGTATTATCGTCGCGCGTTTGCTGAGTGTTGTTGGTGTCTGTAGTCATAATCGATCGAGCGTGATGTGACTGCGAGTAAGATAATCAATATCCCCTCCTCCTTTTAGCGCCAAACTGTGGGAACCAAAACTCACACCGTCAATTTTTGTGATCGGAGGAAAGCCAAGTAAACCTAAATTTCCATGAAGGTCCCGGTTATCTGTGGAACCACACGCTAAGCAATCAATATATGAAAATAGACGCGAATAATAAATCGAAAAGAACAAAGAGTGCAAAAATCTTATCCGAATTTGCGCTTAAAACTGAAGAACAAGTAAGAGCCTCAGCCACAAGTCTAATTGAGTCGCAGCTCGATAACAAAAACGAAAATATGCCTAAATTGCTCTAAGTACTTAGTTTCCTGTAAAAAGTTCTCTCATGCATCTCTGGCCTTAACTTCTCTTATATACTCCTCCTTAAGTTGGTTTATACCTCCTTTTTCTGCCCTTGGGTAGAGTTAAATGCTTTGTGGAAATATTCTATTTTATTTTTTTCTTTATTACTATCTTCGAAACTTGCCGTTTATCCTCCGAACTTAACATTTTTTTTTCCTACGAATAAAAGATAACCCATCATATTAATCTTGGGCTCATCTTTGCGTTTTGACTTTGAGCGTTTTACGATTTCTTTGAGAAATCACCTTGGGTACGATGTCGGTTTTATAAAAGAGTTTAAATAATTCGTAAAGTCGAGACATCTAGTGTTTTAAGTTAACTGTCGCCGTTAAACAATCAATTCAAACTTATGCAAGAAAACAAGTCTTCGCGGTTTTTATCGTAAAGCCTCAACAAGAACTCCGATCGAGACGGAACAAGAGACAACATGGTCATGGCTTGATGAGATGAGAGTGCCTGATGTTAATATTATGCAGCCGAGCTCGCCCTAGGGCAATCTGGCCTGAAGGAACCGAGCTTGCCTTAGGGCTAGCTGGCCCGATGGTACCGAGCTCGCCATAGGACGAGTTGGCTCGATAGGACCAAGCTCGCCCTAAGGCAAGCTGACCGGAAGGAACCAAGCTCGCCCTAGAGCGAACTGGGTCAATGGAACCAAGCTTGCCCTAGAGCGAACTGGCTCGATGGGATCGAGCTCGCTCGCCCTAGGGCAAGCTGATGCAAAGGAACCAACCTTTCCCTAGGATAAGCTTGTTTCCTTCGGGCCAGCTCGCGCTGGGGAGAGCTTGGTTCCTTCGGGCCAGCTCGCCCTAGGGTGAGCTCGGTCCCATCAAGCCAGCTTGCCCTAGGGTGAGCTTGGTTCCATCGAGCCAGATCGCCCTACGGCGAGCTCGATTTCTTCGGGCCAGCTAACCCTAGGGAGAGGTCAGTTCCTTTGCGTCAGCTCCCCCCAGGGCAAGTCTGGTCCCATCGAGCCAGCTCGCCCTAGGGAAATCTCGGTTCCATCAAGACAAATCGCCCTAGGGCAATCTAGATTCCATCAAGCAAAATCGCCCTAGGGAGAGCTCGGTTCCTTCGGGCCAGCTCACCCTAGGGCGAGCTCGGTTTCTTTAGGTGAACTCGGTCCCATCGAGCCAGTTCGCCCTGAGGCGAGCTCGGTTCCTTCGGGTGAGCTCGCCCTAAGGTATGCTCGGTTCCTTCAGGCAAGCTCGCCTGCATCATATTAACATCAGACACTCTCATCTCATCAAGCCATGACCATGATGTCTCTTGTTCCGTCTCGATCGGAGTTACTGTTGAGGCTTTATGATAAAAACCGAGAAGACTTGTTTTCTCGCATAAGTTTGAATCGATCGTATAAAACAACAATGGTTAACTTAAAACACCAGATGCCTCAACTTTAGGATTGACTTAAACTCTATTATACAACCAACATCATGCTGAAGGTGATTTCTCAAAGAAATCATACAGCGCTCAAAGTCGAAAGACGAGGATGAGCCCAAGATTAATATGATAGTTTATCTTTTATTCGTAGGAAAAAATAAATGTCAATTTCGGAGGATAAACATCAAGTTTCGTAGATAATCAGGAAGATAAAAAATGGAATATTTACACGAAGCTTTAAACTCGACCCAGGGGGGGCAGAACAGAAAGGTATAAACAAACCTAAGAAGGAGTATATAGGAGAAGTTGAGGCGAGAGATGCATGAGAGAACTTTTAACGGCAAACTAAGCACTTAGAGAAATTTAGGCATATTTCCGTTTTTGTTATCGAGTTGCGACTCAATTTGACTTGTAGCCAAGGCTCTTACTTGTTCTTCACGTTTAAACGCAAATTCAGAATGAGATTTTTTGCTCTCTTTGTTCTTTTTGATTTATTATTCGCGTCTGTTTTCATATATTGATTGCTTATTGTGTGGTTCCACATATAAACGGGACCTTCAGGAAAAATTAGGTTTACTTGGCTTTCCTCCGATCACAAAAATAGACGGTGTGACTTTCGTTTCCCACAGTTTGGCGCTAAAAGGAGGGGGGGGTACGGATCTATCTTACTCGCAGTCACATCACGCTTGATCAATTATGACTACAGACACCGACAACACTCAACAAACGCGCAATGATAATACCATCGACGCCAACATTGAGAAAACTCCAGCTTGGATTTCCTCCACCCGCTGCAGACGCAAACACCGCGGCATTCGAACAGATTAAAGAGATGTTTGCATCCACCCATAAAAGGTCGGATGAGCAGGACAAACTCATGGGATCTCTCGCAAAACAGTTTGAGACCTTAACTGTGAAAACCGGAAGTATCCTTCCACGTGGAACCACTAGAACCCGCGGAAAAAGGCTCATTTTCGAGACTCAGTTAGACAAGACTGCAAATTCTCCGAAGAATTCATCAGGACAAAACCCCGACGAAGTAACTCCAACTGCCACGCAGCCAACAACCGAAAAACTTCCACATTCAACTCGGGAAAACGACATGGAGCGCATCTATTTGGATATCAGTGATCATTCCAATCAGTTAGAGGAAGAAGCTGACGTACATCAAAGAAGAACACGAAGCCAGTCCACTAGGCAAGACTCGTCGGTCACAAAAACCATGACAGAAGAGGAGGATAACCTCTTCTGGGTCGAACAACAATAGTTGACTGAGAACCAAACACGGATCGTTCGCAGAAAACGTTGACAAACTTGGAAAGCAGTTGGCAGCAATCTCAACGAGATGTACGATCTCCGCGAGTATATCGTGAAAACTGCAGTGGAGGTGAAAGCCGTAAAATCTCAAATTCGCCATGTTACACACTACTTCCGAGATCGAGAGACTCCTCCAAGAAGCGCAGAAAACTCCATTCACTGCTTGCATCACAAAGACAAACATCTCTGATCCCATGAAGAGCAAAATTCCCGTTTACAGTGGCACCACATACACCAATCAATACTCACTCTTTATTCTATGGACCTGAAAAGAAAATAAAATGGATCCAAATACAATACATAGACTCTAAAAGGGACTTATACTATGGCTGAAAACTTTTAAATTCCATAGTATATCAATCAAGCCTCACTCCTTATTCACATGGGAGAGTCAGAATATAGAATTGAGACATATGATTAGACTTACAGCGAGAGCTGGATATCTTACTATTGCAATTGAGTTCTAGGATGGTACATCACAACCTTAGCATCTATAACTCATAATTTGATCACCTGAAACCCTAAGTCTATCTTCTTTCTCATATAGCTTACAACCAACTATTTATTTATTTATTGCTTTTATATTTAGTGTATATCTTAATCTTAGTTTCTATAGTCTATTGTGTGCCCACGCTCCTTATAGATTTAATTCTACACTCCAAACTCTTATTTGAGAGAGAAGATAAGCTTTGGGTAATTTTAGCTTGCATCAGATTTGGCGTAGTTGCAGGGGAGCATTGGATTCACCATTGGACTTGAATAATATGTTTAGTCTAGGTTTTTATTTATGTTTTAGTTAGTTACATTAACAAAATTCTTGTTTCTTTCAATTGTATGCCTAACAGTAGCAACAAGGAGAAAGAGCTTTTATTTTTAGACCTAAGAGACGTGAACATATACAATCTGTAAGGAGAAGCAAGCATCATCGACCGACACCTCTTCTTTGTCGATCGACATCAGTTGTGAGAGAGCAGCGATCGACATCTCTTGAGCATCGATCGAGACCAACCCACAAACAACCAACATGGCTGCGACTCTTATGCTGATAAAGGATGAGAATGGAGACTTGCATGACCGTAAAGGTCATCTCCATAATGCCACAGGTCAGAGACTTAATGATCATGGGACTATAATCCACGATCCAGAAGCAGCTGTTCTAGAAGTTGCTAATGGTGAGAATGTTGAAGCCAATGCTCAGGATGTACCTGATAAGAATGTCGAAGCTGCTCGACCCAGAAAGTTGGATGATTACAACCGTCCAGATCAATAATATGTCAACATATATGCAATTCCTCCTACTTTTAAGAGGCATAATCTTAAACTGAAGCTTGCTTACTTTACACTTGTGTGACATACTCCTTATCATGGGAATCCACATGAGAATCCTATGGACCATCAGAAGCGGTTCGAGGCTTAGTATATGCTATCAAATCATATGGACACCATGATGAGGACCTTCTTTGCAAGCTCCTCAAGTACTCACTTTCTAGAGATGCTTTGTACTGGCTTAAGCAGTTACCACCATGATCTTTTACATCTTGGACTGACATCAAAAACACATTCCTTTTGTAATTTCTTTAATGATGCACGATCTGAGGACTTGAGGAATAAGATTGATACATTTACTCCTAAGACTACAAAATATTTCGGAAGCTCCTGGATTAGATTCAAGTCATATATCAAAGAGACTGTCCACACCAAGGGTTCAACGAGGTATAACTACTAGGTACCTTCTTTAGAGGCATCACTTTGGTCTGCCAGATGGCTCCAGACACAGCTAACAAAGGAAACTTCAACACTAGGTATCTAAAAGAAGATGTGAGACTTATTGAGAACTTGGCGTCTAGAAATAACACCAAGAACTCATATTTTGAGAGGAAGAAGTTGGATACCAGCTTGGATAAGGAGCAGATGAATGAAGTGAAGGCAAAGTTGGACATAGTTCATAAGCTTCTCAGAAAACAGGTTAGAATCACAAAAGATGTGGAAGTTGTAGGATCCGTCAGATGAGGAAGATGTGAACTATATCACTGGTACTGGTTTTCAGAATCAAAGATTTGGGAATGAGTGGAAACAGAAACTTCAATAGCACTGGTCAAAAGAGTAATTACAACTAAGGTTCGCACTACCAAAAAGCCTTCAGCAGCAACGACAAAAGGAACTATGTAGTATTTTCTTACCATAATCCTGCCCCAGCAACTCAATGATATTCCATGGTTTTTCCACTTTTAGACCATGATATAAGTCTTATTTAGAGAATATTATACGCGTTTGAAATCTTTTTTAGAGTCTTTTTAGGTCTAGGTTCGTTTTATGCTACTTAAAAGTTCTGAAGATATTTGAGGTGCAGAACTGCGCAGATGCGTCAAAAGTTTAGCTCTAGATGGATTGTTGGAACTTTTTTTGACAAATGGCTTTAGCCAAAATTCCAGTAGGCTTTTCAAACAATTTAATTGTCGGAATGACTGGATCTTGGAATCATTAGATTCCTTGTTGTGATCATTAAGAGATAATGTATTCGTGTGTCAAAAATGAAGTTCATTTGAATGAGAAATATTTGTACAAAATCATTGACTTGGAAAACTTGTAAAGCTTGACAAATTGACTAAGTTCAAGAAACTAGTAAATGTTCCAAATAAAAATATAAGGTGAGAGTCCTACTGTTTATATATGGAGAAGTAATAAAATGATTCATGACCATATAAATATACTATAGTATATTGATGGAAATATATATTTGATTATAATGCGTTATAGATTAAACCGAGTTAACAAAATTTTTGGAATAGACTTATTTGGAATTAAAAACTAATTTGATAAATAGACTTATAGATTAAACTATTATAGTATAATACTCTAATAATGCTTTGAGTCAAATTACAATTAATTTATGATCTAAAAATATCTGTCATATTGATGATAAAAGACGTTGCCATTGACTTTGTCTTAATGGTTGATCAAGATTTATTATTTTGAATCAATGCTGTATACGTTTTATTATTAGTGATTTTTGGAACAAGCATATAAAGCACTTTTCCCATATTGCATTACATACTCACGAACAATACGTTAACAGATTAACAGAGAAAACAAATTCTCCCAATGTAAATATTATTTATATTTTTCTTTTGTCTTTAGTTGAGATTACAACAAAAAGTAGATTCGACAAATTCAGTTTTCAGTGATCGAAGATAAAAACATATACAATTGTATCCTAAGAATCTGAGCGCTATAAACTTTATTATACAACCAACATCGTACTGAAGGTGATTTCTCAAAGAAATCGTAAAGTGCTCAAAGTCGAAGACGAGGATGAGCCCAAGATTAATATGACGGTTTATCTTTTATTCATAGGAAAAAAATAAATGTCAAATTTGGAGGATAAACGTCAAGTTTCGTAGATAATTTGGAAGATAAAAAAAAATTAAATATTTCCATGAAGCGTTAAACTCGACCAAGGGGCAGAACGGAAAGGTACAAACCGACCTAAGAAGGAGTATATAAGAGAAGTTGAGGCGAGAGATGCATGAGCAAACTCTTAACGGCAAACTAAGCACTTAGAGAAATTTAGGCATATTTCCGTTTTTGTTATCGAGCTCTGACTCAATTTGACTTGTTGCCAAGGCTCTTACATGTTCTTCACTTTTAAGCGCAAGTTCGAAATAAAATTTTTTGCTCTCTTTGTTCTTTTCGATTTATTATTAGCGTATGTTTTCATATTGGGTTGCTTAGCGTGTGGTTCCACATATAAACAAGACCTTCAGAGAAAGTTAGGTTTACTTAACTTTCCTCCGATCACAAAAATAGACGGTGTGAGCTTCGGTCTCCACAGTTTTGCACTAAAAGGAGGGGGTACGGATCTATCTTACTCGCAGTCACATCACGCTCGATCAATTATGACTACAAACACCGACAAAACTCAGCAAACGCGTGACGATAATACCGTCGACGTCAACGTTGAGAAAAATCCAGCTGGGAATGCCTTCACCCACTGCAGACGCAAACACCGCGGCATTCGAACAGATTAAAGAGATGTTTGCATCCACCCATAAATGGTCGGATGAGCAGGACAAACTCATGGGATCTCCTGAAAAACAGTTTGAGACCTTAACTGCGAGAACCATAAGTATCCTTCCATGTGGAACCACTAGAACCCGCGGAAGAAGGCTCAATTTTGAAACTCTGTTAGATAAGACTGCAAACGCTCCGAAGAATTCATCAGGACAAAACCCTGACGAAGTAACTCAAACTGCCACGCAGCCAACAATGGAAAATCTTCCACATCCTGCTCGGGAAAACTAAGAAATCGACATGGAGCGCATTGATTTGGATATCAGCAATCAGTTCGATCAGTCGGAGGAAGAAGCTGACGTACATCGAAGAAGAACACGAAGCCAGTCCGTTCGGCAAGACTCGTCGTTCAAAAAAACCATGACAGAAGAGGAGGATAATCTCTTCTGGGTTGAACAACAGGAATTGACTGAGAACCAAACACGGATCACCCGCAGAAAACACTGACAAACTTGGAAAGCAGTTGGCGGCAATCTCAACGAGATGCACGATCTCCGCGAGTACATCGCAAAAACTGCAGCGGAGGTGAAAGCCGTAAAATCTCAAATTCACCACGTAGCATGCTCCTTCCGAGATCGATAGACTCCTCAAAGAAGTGCGGAAAACTCCATTCACTGCTTGCATCACAAAGACAAACATCTCTGATCCCATAAAGAGCAAAATTCCCGTTTACAGTGGCACCACATACTTTGGACCTGTTTACTGTGGCACCAATCAACACTCACTCTTTATACTTTGGACCTGAAAAGAAAATAAAATGGATCCAAACACAATACATAGACTCTAAAAAAGGACTTATACTATGGCAGAAAACTTTTAAATTCCATAGTATATCAATCAACACTCAGTCCTTATTCACATGGGAGAGTTGGAATATAGAATTTAGACATTTGACTAGACTTGCAGCGAGAGCTGGATATCTTACTATTGCAATCGATTTCTAGGACGGTACATCACACCCTTAGCATCTATAACTCATAATTTGATCACCTGAAACCCTAAGTATAGCTTCTTTCTCATATATCTTATAACCGACTATTTATTTATTTATTGCTTTTATATTTAGGGCATATCTTAATCTTAATTTCTATAGTCTATTGTGTGCCCACGCTCCTTATAGATTTAATTCTATAATCCGATCTCTTATTTGAGAGAGAATATAAGCTCTGAGTAATTTTAGCTTGCTTCAGATTTGGCGTCGTTGCAGGGGAGCATTGGATTCACCATTGGACTGGAATAATACGTTTAGTCTAGGTTTTTATTTATGTTTTAGTTAGTTGCATTAAAAATTTCTTGTTTCTTTCAAGTGTATGCCTAACAGTAGCAACAAGGAGAAAGAGCTTTTATTTTTAGACCTACAAGACGTGAACATATACAATCTGTAAGGAGAAGCAAGCATCATCGACCGACACCTCTTCTTCGTCGATCGACATCAGTTGTGAGCGAGCAGCAATCGACATCTCTTGAGCATTGATCGACACCAACCCGCAAACAACCAACATGGCTGCGACTCTTATGCTGATACAGGATGAGAATGGAGACATGCATGACCCTAAAGGTCATCTGCATAATGCAACAGGTCAGAGACTTATTGATGATGGGAGTATAATCCACGATCCAGAAGCAGCTGTTCTAGAAGTTGCTAATGCTGAGAATGTTGCAGCCAATGCTCAGGCTGTACCTGATAAGAATGTTGAAGTTGCTCGACCTAGAACGTTGGATGATTAAAACCGTCTAGATCAATAGTATGTCAACACATATGCAATTCCTCCTCCTACTTTTAAGAGGCATAATCTTAAACTGAAGCTTGCTTACTTTACACTTGTGTGACATACACCTTATCATGGGCATCCACATGAGAATGCTATGGACCATCTGAAGCGGTTCGAGGCGAGTATATGCTATCAAATCATATGTACTCCATGATGACGACCTTCTTTGCAAGCTCTTCAAGTACTCACTTTCTAGAGATGCTTTGTACTGGCTTCAGCAGTTACCACCATTATCTCTTACATCTTGGACTGACATCAAAAACACATTCCTTTTGTAATTTCTTTATTGATGCACGATCTAAGGACTTGAGGAAAAAGATTGCTACATTTACTCCTAAGCCTACAAAATCTTTCAGAAGCTCCTGGATTAGATTCAAGTCATATATCAAATAGACTGTCCACACAAGAGTTCAACAAGGTACAACTGCTTGGTACCTTCTTCAGAGGCATCACTTTGGTCAACCAGATTGATCTAGACACAGCTGACAAAGGTTACTTCAACACTAGGTATCTATAAGAAGATGTGAGACTTATTGAGAACTTGGCGTCCAGAAATAACACCAAAAACACAGATTTTGAGAGGACGAAGTTGGCTGCCAGCATGGATAAGGAGCAGATGAATGAAGTAAAGGAAAAGGTGGACATAGTTCATAAGCTTCTTAGAAAACAGGTTAGCATCACAGAAGATGTGGAAGTTGTAGAATCCATCAGTGATAAAAACGATGAGGAAGATGTGAACTATATCACTGGTACTGGTTTTCAGAATCAAAGATTTGGGAATGAGTGGAAACAGAAACTTGAAAAGCACTGGTCAAAGAGTAATTACAACTAAGGTTCGCACTACCAAAAACCCTTCAGCAGCAACGACAAAAGGAACTATGTAGTATTTTCTTACCATAATCCTGCCCAAGCAACTCAATGATATTCCATGGTTTTGCCACTTTTAGACCATGATATAAGTCTTATTTAGAGAATATTATACGTGTTTGAAATCTGTTTTAGAGTCTTTTTAGGTCTAGGTTCGTTTTGTGCTACTTGAAAATTCTGAAGATATTTGAGGTGCAGAACTGCGCAGATGCGTCAAAAGTTTAGCTCTGGATGGATTGTTGGAACTTTTTTGACAAATGGCTTTAGCCAAAATTCCAGTAGTCTTTTCAAACAATTTAATTGTCGGAATGACTGGATCTTGGAATCATTGGATTCCTTGTTGTGATCATTATGAGATAATGTATTCGTGTGTCAAAAATGAAGTTCATTTGAATGAGAAATATTTCTCCAAAACCATTGACTTGGAAAACTTGTAAAGCTTGACAAATTGACTATGTTCAAGAAACTAGTAAATGTTCGACATAAAAATATAAGGTGAGAGTCCTATTGTTTATATGTGAAGAAGTAATAAAATGATTCATGACCATATAAATATACTATAGTATATTGATGGAAATATATAATTGATTATAATGCGTTATGGATTAAACTGAATTAACTAAAATTTTGGAATAGACTGATTTGGTATTAAAAACAAATTTTATAAATAGACAACGAATATAATAATCTAATAATGATTTGAGTCAAATTACAATTAATTTATGATTCAGAAATATCTTTGTCATATTGATGATAAAGACGTTCCCATTGACTTTGTCTTAATGGTTGATCAAGATTTATTATTTTGAATCAATGCTGCGTACGTTTTATCATTAGTGATTTTTGGAGCAAGCATATAAAGCACTTCTCCCATATTGCATTACATACTCACGAACAATACATTAACAGATTAACAGAGAAAAACAATTCTCCCAATGTAAATACTATTATATTTTTCTTTTGTCTTTAGTTTAGTTGAGATTACAACAAAAAGTAGATTCAACAAATTCTGTTTTTAGTGATCGAAGATAAAAACATATACAATTTTATCCTAAGAATTTGAGCGCTATAAACTCTATTATACAACCGACATCATACTGAAGGTGATATCTCAAAGAAATCGTAAAGCCCTCAAACTCGAGAGACGAGGATGAGCCCAAAATTAATATGACGGTTTATCTTTTATTCATAGGAAAAAATAAATGTCAAATTTGGAGGATAAACGTCAAGTTTCGTAGATAATTAGGAAGATAAAATAAAAATAAAATATTTCCATGAAGAGTTAAACTCGACCTAAGTGCAGAACGGAAAGGTAAAAACCGACCTAAGAAGGAGTATATAAGAGAAGTTGAGGCGAGAGATGCATGAGAAAACTTTTAACGGCAAACTAAGCACTTAGAGAAATTTAGGCATATTTCCGTTTTTTTATCGAGCTGTGACTCAATTTGACTTGTTGCCAAAGCTCTTACATGTTCTTCACTTTTATGCGCAAGTTCAGAATAATTTTTTTTGCTCTCTTTGTTCTTTTTGATTTATTATCCGCGTCTGTTTTCATATATTGGTTCCTTAGAGTATGGTTCCACATATAAACAGGACCTTCAGAGAAAGTTAGGTTTACTTAACTTTCCTCCGATCACAAAAATAGACGGTGTGAGTTTCGGTTTCCACAGTTTGGCGCTAAAAGGAGGGGGGTACGGATCTATCTTACTCGCAGTCACATCACGCTCGAACAATTATGACTACAGACACCGACAACACTCAGAAAACGCGCGATGATAATACAGTCGACGTCAACGTTGAGAAAAATCCAGCTGGGAATGCCTCCACCCACTGCAGACGCAAACACCGCGGCAATCAAACAAATTAAAGAGATGTTTGCATCCACCCATAAAAGGTCGGATGAGCAGGACAAACTCATGGGATCTCTCGCATAACAGTTTGAGACCTTAACTGCGAGAACCATAAGTATCCTTCCACGTGGAACCACTAGAACCCGCGGAAGAAGGCTCAATTTTGAAACTCAGTTAGACAAGACTGCAAACGCTCCGAAGAATTCATCAGGACAAAACCCTGACGAAGTAACTCCAACTGCCACGCAGCCAAAAATGGAAAATCTTCCACATCCTGCTCGGGAAAACGAAGAAATCGACATGGAGCGCATTGATTTGGATATCAGCAATCAGTCTGATCAGTCGGAGGAAGAAGCTGACGTACATCGAAGAAGAACACGAAGCCAGTCCGCTCGGCAAGACTCGTCGTTCAAAAAAACCATGACAGAAGAGGAGGATAGTCTCTTCTAGGTTGAACAACAAGAATTGACTGAGAACCAAACTCGGATCACCCGCAGAAAACACTGACAAACCTGGAAAGCAGTTGGCGGCAATCTCAACGAGATGCACGATCTCCGCGAGTACATCGCAAAAACTGCAGCGGAGCTGAAAGCCGTAAAATATAAAATTCACCACGTAACACGCTGCTTCCGAGATCGATAGACTCCTCAAAGAAGTGCGGCAAGCTTCATTCACTGCTTGCATCACAAAGACAAACATCTCTGATCCATAAAGAGCAAAATTCCCGTTTACAGTTAGTTTTTATTTATGTTTTAGTTAGTTACATTAAAAAGATTATTGTTTCTTTCAAGTTTATGCCTAACAGTAGCAACAAGGAGAAAGAGATTTTATTTTTAGACCTACAAGACGTGAACATATACAATCTGTAAGGAGAAGCAAGCATCATCGACCGACACCTTTTCTTCGTCGATCGACATCAGTTGTGATTGAGCAGCGATCGACATCTCTTGAGCATCGATCGACACCAACCCGCAATCAACCAACATGGCTGTGAATCTTATGCTGATACAGAATGAGAATGGAGACCTGCATGACCCTAAAGGTCATCTCCATAATGCAACAGGTCAGAGACTTAATGATGATGGGAGTATAATCCACGATCCAGAAGCAGCTGTTCTAGAAGTTGCTAATGCTGATAATGTTGCAGCCAATGCTCAGGCTGTACCAGATAAGAATGTCGAAGCTGCTTGACCTAGAACATTGGATGATTACAACCGTCCAGATCAGTAGTATGTCAACAGATATGCAATTCCTCCTCCTACTTATAAGAGGAACAAATTTAAGCTGAAGCTTGCTTACTTTACACTTGTGTGACATACACCTTATCATGGGAATCCACATGAGAATCCTATGGACCATCTGAAGCGGTTCGAGGCGAGTATATACTATCAAATCATATGGACTCCATGATGACGACCTTCTTTGCAAGCTCTTCAAGTACTCACTTTCTAGAGATGCTTTGTACTGGCTTAAGCAGTTACCACCATGACCTCTTACATCTTGGACTGACATCAAAAACGCATTCCTTTTGTAATTTCTTTATTGATGCACGATCTGAGGACCTTGAGGAAAAAGATTGCTACATTTACTCCTAAGCCTACAAAATCTTTCAGAAGCTCCTGGATTAGATTCAAGTCATATATCAAAGAGACTGTCCACACAAGGGTTCAACAAGGTACAACTGCTTGGTACCTTCTTCAGAGGCATCTCTTTGGTCTACCAGATGGATCTAGACACAGCTGACAAAGGTTACTTCAACACTAGGTATCTATAAGAAGATGTGAGACTTATTGAGAAATTTGCATCTAGAAATAACATCAAAAACACAGATTTTGAGAGGAAGAAGTTGGCTACCAGCATGGATAAGGAGCAGATGAATGAAGTGAAGGAAAAGTTGGACATAGTTCATAAGCTTCTCAGAAAACAGGTTAGCATCACAGAAGATGTGGAAGTTGTAGAATCCGTCAGTGATAAAAACGATGAGGAAGATGTGAACTATATCACTGGTACTGGTTTTCAGAATCAAAGATTTGGGAACGAGTGGAAACAGAAACTTCAATAGCACTGGTCAAAAGAGTAGTTATAACTAAGGTTCGCACTACCAAAAACCCTTCAGCAGCAACGACAAAAGGAACTATGTAGTATTTTCTTACCATAATCCTGCCCCAGCAACTTAATGATATTCCATGGTTTTGCCACTTTTAGACCATGATATAAGTCTTATTTAGAGAATATTATACGTGTTTGAAATCTGTTTTAGAGTCTTTTTAGGTCTAGGTTCATTTTCTGCTACTTGAAAATTCTGAAGATATTTGAGGTGCAGAACTGCGCAGATGCGTCAAAAGTTTAGCTCTGGATGGATTGTTGGAACTGTTTTGACAAATGGCTTTAGCCAAAATTCCAGTAGGCTTTTCAAACAATTTAATTGTCGGAATGACTGGATCTTGGAATCATTGGATTCCTTGTTGTGATCATTATGAGATAATGTATTCGTGTGTCAAAAATGAAGTTCATTTGAATGAGAAATATTTTTCCAAAACCATTGACTTGGAAAACTTGTAAAGCTTGACAAATTGACTATGTTCAAGAAACTAGTAAATGTTCCACATAAAAATATAAGGTGAGAGTCCTACTGTTTATATGTGGAGAAGTAATAAAATGATTCATGACCATATAAAAATACTATAGTATATTGATGGAAATATATAATTGATTATAATGCGTTATGGATTAAACCGAATTAACTAAATTTTTGGAATAGACTGATTTGGTATTAAAAACTAATTTGACAAATAGACAACGAATATAATAATCTAATAATGATTTGAGTCAAATTACAATTAATTTATAATTCAAAAATATCTTTGTCATATTGATGATAAAGACGTTCCCATTGACTTTGTCTTAATGGTTCATCAAGATTTATTATTTTGAATCAATGATGCGTACGTTTTATCATTAGTGATTTTTGGAACAAGCATATAAAGCACTTCTCCCATATTGCATTACATACTCACGAACAATACATTAACAGATTAACAGAGAAAAAAAATCTCCCAACGTAAATATTATTTATATTTTTCTTTTCTCTTTAGTTTATTTGAGATTACAACAAAAAGTAGATTCAACAAATTCTGTTTTTAGTGATCGAAGATAAAAACATATACAATTGTATCCTATGAATCTGAGCGCTATAAACTTTATTATACAACCGACATCGTACTGAAGGTGATTTCTCAAAGAAATCGTAAAGTGCTCAAAGTCGAAGACGAGGATGAGCCCAAGATTAATATGACGGTTTATCTTTTATTCATAGGAAAAAAAATGTCAAATTTGGAGGATAAACGTCAAGTTTCGTAGATAATTTGGAAGATAAAATAAAAATGAAATATTTCCATGAAGCGTTAAACTCGACCTAGGGGCAGAACGGAAAGGTAGAAACCGACCTAAGAAGGAGTATATAAGAGAAGTTGAGGCGAGAGATGCATGAGCAAACTTTTAACGGCAAACTAAGCACTTAGAGAAATTTAGGCATATTTCCGTTTTTGTTATCGAGCTGTGACTCAATTTGACTTGTTGCCAAGGCTCTTACATGTTCTTCACTTTTAAGCGCAAGTTCGGAATAATTTTTTTTGCTCTCTTTGTTCTTTTCGATTTATTATTCGCGTCTGTTTTCATATATGGGTTGCTTAGCGTGTGGTTCCACATATAAACAAGACCTTCAGAGAAACTTAGGTTTACTTAACTTTCCTACGATCACAAAAATAGACGGTGTGAGCTTCGGTTTCCACAGTTTGGCGCTAAAAAGAGGGGGTACGGATCTATCTTACTCGCAGTCACATCACCCTCGATCAATTATGACTACAGACACCGACAACACTCAGCAAACGCGCGACGATAGTACCATCGACGTCAACGTTGAGAAAACTCCAGCTGGGAATGCCTCCACCCACTGCAGACGCAAACACCGCGGCATTCGAACAGATTAAAGAGATGTTTGCATCCACCCATAAAAGGTCGGATGAGCAGGACAAACTCATGGGATCTCTCACATAATAGTTTGAGACCTTAACTGCAAGAACCAGAAGTATCCTTCCACGTGGAACCACTAGACCCGCGGAAGAAGGCTCAATTTCTAGACTCAGTTAGACAAGGCTGCAAACGTTCAGAAGAATTCATCGGGACAAAACCCCGACGAAGCAACTCCAACTGCCATGCAGCCAACAACAGAAAATCTTCCACATCCTGCTCGGGAAAACGAAGAAAACGACATGGAGCACATTGATTTGGATATCAGCGATCAGTCCAATCAGTCGGAGGCAGAAGCTGACGTACATCAAAGAAGAACACGAAGCCAGTTTGCTCGGCAAGACTCGTCGTTCAAAAAACCCAAGACAGAAGAGGAGGATAACCTCTTCTGAGTTGAACAACAAGAATTGACTGAGAACCAAACACGGATCGCCCACAGAAAACGCTGACAAACTTGGAAAGCAGTTGGCGGCATTCTAAACGAGATGCACGATCTCCGGGAGTACATCGCGAAAACTGCAGCGGAGGTGAAAGCCATAAAATCTCAAATTCACAACGTAACACGCTGCTTCCGAGATCGATAGACTCCTCAAAGATGCACAGAAAAATCAATTCACTGCTTGCATCACAAAGACAAACATCTCTAATCCCATGAAGAGCCTAATTCCCGTTTACAGTGGCACCACATACACCAATCAACACTCACTCTTTACTCTATTGACCTGAAAAGAAAATAAAATGGATCCCAACACAGTACATAGACTCTAAAAGGACTTACTTATACTATGGCTGAAAACTTTTAAATTCCATAGTATATCAATCAACACTCAATCCTTATTCACATGGGAGAGTTGGAATATAGAATTTAGACATTTGATTAGACTTGCAGCGAGAGCTGAATATTTTACTATTGCAATCGAGTTCCAGGACGGTACATCACACCCTTAGCATCTATAACTCATAATTTTATCACCTGAAACCCTAAGTATAACTTCTTTCTCATATATCTTATAACCGACTATTTATTTATTTATTGCTTTTTTATATTTAGGGTATATCTTAATCTTAATTTATATAGTCTATTGGGTGCCCACGCTCTTTATATATTTAATTCTACAATCCGATCTCTTATTTGAGAGAGAAGATAAGCTCTGGGTAATTTTAGCTTGCATCAGATTTGACGTCATTGCAGGGGAGCATTTGATTCACCATTGGACTTGAATAATATGTTTAGTCTAGAATTTTATTTATGTTTTAGTTAGTTACATTAAAAAAATTATTGTTTCTTTCAAGTTTATGCCTAACAGTAGCAACAAGGAGAAAGAGATTTTATTTTTAGACCTACAAGACGTGAACATATACAATCTGTAAGGAGAAGCAAGCATCATCAACCGACACCTCTTCTTCGTCGATCGACATCAGTTGTGAGCGAGCAGCGATCGACATCTCTTGAGCATCGATTGAGACCAACCCGCAAACAACCAACATGGCCGCGACTCTTATGCTGATACATGATGAGAATGGAGACCTGCATGACCCTAAAGATCATCTCCATAATGCAACAGGTCAGAGACTTAATGATCATGGGATTATAATCCACGATCCATAAGCAGCTTCTCTAGAAGTTGCTAATGCTGAGAAAGTTGCAGCCAATACTCAGGCTGTACCTGATAAGAATGTCGAAGCTGCTTGACCCAAAACGTTGGATGATTACAACCGCCAAGATCAATAGTATGTCAACAGAAATGCAATTCCTCCTCCTACTTTTAAGAGGCACAAGTTTAAGCTGAAGCTTGCTTACTTTACACTTGTTTGACATACACCTTATCATGGGCATCCACATGAGAATCCTATGGACCATCTGAAGCGGTTCGAGGCTTAGTATATGCTATCAAATCATATGGACCTCATGATGACGACCTTCTTTGCAAGCTCTTCAAGTACTCACTTTCTAGAGATGCTTTGTACTTGCTTAAGCAGTGACCACCATGATCTCTTACATCTTGGACTGACATCAAAAACGCATTCCTTTCGTAATTTCTTTAATGATGCACGATCTGAGGACTTGAGGAACAACATTGCTACATTTACTCCTAAGCCTACAAAATATTCCAGAAGCTTCTGGATTAGATTCAAGTCATATATCAAAGAGACTGTTCACACCAAAGGCTCAACGAGGTACAACTGCTAGGTACCTTCTTCAGAGGCATCGCTTTGGTCTACCAGATGGCTCTAGACACAGCTAACAAAGGAAACTTCAACACTAGGTAACTAAAAAAAGATGTGGGACTTATTGAGAACTTGGCGTCTAGAAATAACACCAAGAACACATATTTTGAGAGGATGAAGTCGGCTACCAGCTTGGATAAGGAGCTGATGAATGAAGTGAAGGCAAAGTTAGACATAGTTCATAAGCTTCTAAGAAAAACAGGTTAGCATCACAGAAGATGTGGAAGTTGTAGAATCCGTCAGTGATAAGAACGATGAGGAAGATGTTAACGATGTCACTGGTACTGGTTTTCAGAATCAAAGATTTGAGAATGAGTGGAAACAGAAACTTCAATAGGACTGGTCAAAAGAGTAATTACAACTAAGGTCCGCACTACCAAAAACCCTTCAGCAGCAACAACAAAAGGAACTATGTAGTATTTTCTTACCTTAATCCTGCCCCAGAAACTCAATGATATTCCATGGTTTTGCCACTTTTAGACCATGATATAAGTCTTATTAGAGTATATTACAGGTGTTTGAAATCTGTTTTAGAGTCTTTTTTAGGTCTAGGTTCGTTTTGGGCTAATTGAAAATTCTGGAGATATTTGAGGTGCAGAACTGCGCATATGCGTCAAAAGTTTAGCTCTGGATGGATTGTTGGAACTTTTTTGACAAATGGTAGCCAATATTCCAGTAGGCTTTTCAAACAATTCAATTGTCGGAATGACTTGATCTTGGAATCATTGGATTCTTTGATGTGACCAGTATGAGATAATGTATTAATATGTAAAAGATGAAGTTCATTTGAATGAGAAATATTTGTCCAAAATCATTGACTTGGAAAACTTGTAAAGCTTGACAAATTGACTATGTTCAAGAAACTAGTAAATGTTCCACATAAAAATATAAGGTGAGAGTCCTACTGTTTATATATGGAGAAGTAATAAAATGATTCATGACCATATAAATATACTATAATATATTGATGGAAATATATATTTGATTATAATGCGTTATGGATTAAGCCGAGTTAACCAAATTTTTGGAATAGACTTGTTTGGAATTAAAAACTAATTTGATAAATAGACAACAAGTATAATACACTAATAATTCTTTGAGTCAAATTACAAGTAATTTATGATTCAAAAATATCTTTTGTCATATTGATGATAAATGACGTTGCCATTGACTTTGTCTTAATGGTTGATCAAGATTTATTATTTTGAATCAATGTGGTGTACGTTTTATCATTAGTGATTTTTGGAACAAGCATATAAAGCACTTCTCCCATATTGCATTACATACTCACGAACAATACATTAACAGATTAACAGAGAAAAAGTTCTCCCAATGTAAATATTATTTTTCATTTTCTTTTGTCTTTAGTTGAGATCAGTTGCGGAGCCAGAAAAGTTTTGTATCAGAGTCAAAAAAAATTATAAGGTCAAATTTTTAATTTTGATGGAGTCAAAATAAATTATTACTTAAAAAAATATATTTTTTTTTAAATAGTGGGGTCAGCTGACCCCACACCTACAAGGCTGCCTCCGGCCATGGTTGAGATTACAACAAAAAGTAGTTTCGACAAACTCTGTTTTTATTAATCGATGATAAAAACATATACAATTGAATTCTAAGAATCTGACCGCTATAAAACTGTTTTACTATGGAGCGTTTAAAAATTTAAGGAAAGAGATTAATCATCTCACTACAAAAAACCACGTATTTACCGACTGAATGTACAGACTGAATATGCAGTTGCTAAATCTACCGACTGATTCCTGACTGAATAACGACTAAATTGTGACTGTAAGAGAACAGTCGGGCATCAGTCTCCAAATAGCGACTGGTAAAAACAGTAGCTAATGAGTCGTCAAAAAATGACTGATTGCCGACTAATATGTAGTTGGTAACTATCGGTCAGCAATTAGTCGCAAAATTTAGTGACTGTGTAGCAACTGAAATATATTAGGTGAAATAGTCACATTTCAGTCATTAAAAACCGGTATAAAACGTGAATGTCGTTATTAGTTAGGTGTAACAACTTTTTATGACCAAATAAATCAGTCGCCAAAATCAGTAGTAAATCAGTAGCAAAATAGTCGCAAACCTCTATATATACATACACACAACCGAGACATTTTTACTTTGTGTCAAGAGTGAAAGAATAAAAAAATCAAAAAGAAAAAAAAATCGTTCACTAACATAATGGGAGGCAATTACAACTACACTAGTTTCCGAGATTGGATGTACAAGAGGATCAATGAAGAAACAGGGAACTTCTCGGAAAAGTTTATAACAGGAGTAGAGCAATTCATGACATTTGCAAATAGTCAGCCTCTAGCACAGAGTAATAAGGGTAAGTTCTTTTGCCCGTGCAAAGTTTGCAAAAACGAGAAATTTCTCCCAGGGGAACAAATTTTGAAACATATATATAGTAAAGGGTTTATGCTCGACTATTATGTGTGGTACAAGCATGGAGAAGAACTTGATATGGCTTTAGGAATAAGTTATGCTAATCCGACGCATTTAAGTGGTAGTGAAGTAATTGGTAATGCAGTAGAAGATAGATATGTAGAAATGGTGAATGATGCATTTTGTGATAATGTGAGTTTTGATAACTATCGACATGATGATAGTTATCAAAATTCAGTAGATCCGAAATGCAATCATTCAAAGAAATTCTACGACTTGTTAGAAGGAGAAAAAAACCCTTTATATGATGGTTGCCGAGAAGGTCACTCGCAATTATCATTGGCTTCTAGGATTATGCAAAATAAGGTGAATTATAATATGAGTGAAAAGTGCGTAGATTCGGTATGCAAAATGTTAACAGACTATTTACCAGCTGGAAACCAATCAACCGGTTCACATTACAAGACAGAAAGGTTGATGCGCAATTTAGGCCTTCCATACTATACAATTGATGTGTGTGTTAATAATTGTATGATTTTCTGGAAAGAGGATGAAAGGTGGGATAAGTGTCAGTTTTGTAATTCACCAAGATGGAAGCCTAGAAGCGAACGATGCAGAACCAAAGTGCCATATAGTCGTATGTGGTATCTACCTATTGCTGACAAATTGAAGAGAATGTATCAGAGCAAGAAGACAGCAGCAGCAATGAGATGGCATGCGGAGAACCAAGCAAAGGAGGGTGAAATGTGTCATCCGTCAGATGCGGCGGAGTGGAAACACTTTCAAGATCTACATCCCCAGTTTGCAGAGGAACCTCGTAATGTTTATATCGGTTTATGTACAGATGGATTCAATCCATTTGGGATGTCTAATAATCATTCGTTAAGACCAGTGATCTTGAATCCATATAATCTACCCCCTGGTATGTGCATGAATACAATAATTTGTTTATCACAATTTTGAATTCTGGGCCAAATCACCAACGAGCAAATCTAGATATCTTCCTAAAACCTCTAATTGTGGAGTTAAAAGAGTTGTGGTCTACTGGAGTTGAAGCATACGATGTCTCTTTGAATCAAAACTTTAATCTTAAAGCCATGCTTTTGTGGACGATAAGTGACTTTTTGGCATACGGGATGCTATCAGGATGGACGACTCCTGGTAGGTTGTCTTGTCCAATTTGTATGAAAGATACAAAATATTTTTATCTGCCAAATGGAAAGAAGACATGTTGGTTTGATTGTCATCGAAGATTTCTTCCTTATGGCTCTCCACTAAGGAAGAACAAAAAAGACTTCTTGAAGGGAAAACACGCTATGAATGATTTTCCACCCGAATCTTTGAGTGGTGAGCAAGTTTATTCTGAGCGGTTAGAAGGTGTCAATACACCAAAAACGTCTAAGTGTGGTGGAAATGGTCATGAAAAGATGAAACATGGATATGGGAAGAACCATAACTGGCACATGGAAAGAATATTTTGTGAGCTGCCATACTGGAGGGACCTCAATCTTCGACATAATCTTGATGTTATGCATATTGAGAATAATTTTTTTGACAACATCATGAATACTCTTATGAGTGAGAAGGGTCAGTCGAAAGACACAATCAAGTTAAGATTGGACATAGAACTTTTATGTGATCGGCAACACTTACATGCTGATAGTCATGGCCAAGCTCCTTTTCCTCCCTACACACAGAACAATACCGCAAGAACAAGTTTATTGGAATGTGTGAAACATGAGGTTAAATTCCCAGACGGTTATGCTGCAGACTTGCCTAGTTGTGTTGATCTAGAGAAACAAAAGTTTTTAGGAATGAAGAGTCATGATTGCCATGTTTTTATGGAGAGGTACTTCCATTTATATTTGCAGAACTCTTAGACGAGAACGTCCATCTTGCGTTATCAGGTACTAATTAATTTTATGATATATTACAATTATATGTGTATTTAACTTAGGTTAGTAATAATTTTAAATTTGAATATATAATATTGCAGGGTTTGGTTTATTTTTCCGTGACCTTTGCTCGAGAACTTTGCAAGAAAATCGCTTTTAAAAAACTTTAACATGATATTGTTTTGATACTCTGCAATTTAGAATAGATCTTTCCACCATCCTTTTTTGACGTGATGGAGCACTTCCCTGTACATCTCCCATACGAAGCTGAACTAGGAGGGGCCATGCAATATAGATGGATGTATCTTTTTGAAAGAAATTTTAAAAAGTTGAAAGCGAATGCAAAGAACAAAAGATTTGCAGCTGGGTCGATAGTTGAAGCATATATCAATGCCGATATAGCTTATTTCTTAGAACACTATTTTTCTGAAAAATACAAACGAAATCGAGGTAAAGGTTATAATTAGTCACATGTTCGTGTGTATTTACATGCTTTCTTCTAACATGTGGATCTCTCAGGTTAACAATATAATGTTGAAGGAGTACCTGATATATTTACTCAAGTAGGTCGTCCAAGCGGGAAAATGCAAGAAATTTGGCTTTCCGAGAAAGATTATCTATGCGCGCATGCTTATGTTTTGAGAAATTGTGATTATTTTCAGCCATTTGATATGTATATAATTTGACAAATGCATACCTTATGTTTCTCACAATAATCTCACAAATGCATGCTTCTCATATTTTAATTTTGTTGCTCTAATATAGTATGCTCAAAGATTTTCTTACTGTAAAATATCCAGACCTTTCAGAAAGAGAGCTCTCCGCGAAGAGAGCTGATGAATATCATATATGGGTGAAAGATTATGTACGTCTCAGTTACACTATTATAATACTTAATTTACGTACTGGACATAGTGTTAATCTTGTGTATATATACATGTGAAGGTTACTTACTGGAGCAAAACACATCCTTTTTGCTGCTTGGGTTAAAGACATTGTACACGGACCCGTAAATAAGGCCAAAACTTGGCCAATTTATTTCCTAGAGATTTTTTGTTTCATACCCAAAAACATGGTGAGAGACGAAAAACTTGTAACTATGGAGTATGTGTTAAAGGAGAGAGTTATACAAATGCAGCTAATGAATTTCAATACTACGGGATTTTAACAGATATCATACAAATCGAGTACGAGGGGATGGTCGATTTGAAAATCACACTTTTTAAGTTTAAGTGGTATGAACCTGTTATTGGTAGAGGCACTAGGCGGAGCAATGGCGGAATCGTGGATGTTCTTTCATTGAGAAAATACTACAAATATGATCCATTTATTCTAGGCATGTTTGTATATATATACTTATTTTTATATTAATTTTTTATTAATTATATTAATTTTTATTTAACAGCATCTCAAGCAGATCAAGTTTGTTATATTTCATACCCGTATGTAAGGAAACCGAAGCAGTCTTGGCTCAATGTTCTTAAAGTGAATCCGAGGAGAATCATTTTTGGAGAATATGAAGATGAAGATCCGGTGACTTTGCAACAAGAAAACGATGATGCTGTTTTTATGACCACAGTTGAAGACCTTGAAGTCGAGCATTTGGTACATGCTCGAGTAGAACCGATCAATATTGATTTCGACGTGGACGATGCAGAACCATAGGATGAATTCTGATGTAATTTATCGTCTTCAGATGATGATGAACAAGGAGATGAAGATGAACCGTACTAAGTTCCTCTAACATAAGTACTCATATGTAATATTATCTTGTAAGATGATGTTCTAAACTTCATATGTTGTAATTTATTGTCATACTTAATATACTATGTTGTAGTATTATTTTATTTAGGATTAAAGGTTTAGGGTATGGGTTTAGGTATTAGGGTTTGGGTTTATTATGTATATTTTTATTTGCCTCTGAAATTTCTTAAATCGCAAAAACCTATAAAATATATGTTGTAATAATTTATTATGTACATTTTATTTGAGATTTCATTTCCAAATTTAGCAACTGAGTCGCTACTTATTACCGATTGTTTAGCCAAATATTCGGTTTTGCCTCCAAATATTATTAAACCGTGAAAACTTAATGTTATACTTTGATGTTGATTTTTATTTTTATTTTCATTTTACAAATTTAGCGACTGAATACTCACTCAATAGCGACTGATGGCCTAATTTTTGGATTTTGCCTCCGAAAGATATCATACCGCGAAAACCAAATATTTTTCCCAATTTTTGACCCAATCCCCGCGTCAAACCCATATTATTATTTTCGGCCGAACTCATTTTCTCCTTTCATTTCGAGAAAGTCACGGGAAACCCTAATCCCCCTTCTGTTTCTTAGATTTCTCTATCTCTCTTCACGCCTCTCTCCACTGCCACCGATTTCTAGCCTCTTCTTTGGCGATTTGTAGCCATCAATTCCCTATCTCACCAGCATCTATCTCCGACGATGGGTGGAAAGAGGAAGCGGAATACCGTCAAACTGAATACCTCTCGGGTTACTCAATGGCCGTCTTCTTTACCAATGCAGTATGACTTCGTACAGAGGGATCCAACTCAGTCCATTCCGCCGGTTCTTCCTAAGACAAATACTCTCGCCTCTATTCGCGATGAATTTATTATGTGATTAATAAACATTCATATGATTCTATTATGTGATTAACCTAGATGTTTAAAGATCTTAGGGTTCAAGTAAAATTAACTTACATGTGGTATCAGAGCATGATTATGAACATCTGTTTAATCTATTAAGAATAATAGATCTACGAACTAGATAACTGAAAAATTGATAGATCTGAGTATTATGATTTCTAGATCTGCTTATAGATTTAATTTTCATTTATGTGCAAATTATGTGCATCTAGTGATTATAATTACCTATTTAAAAGAATCATGCAAAGTTTGTCCATACACGATTTATAATTTCGCAGTTAAAAATCCGTGCAAATAGGGTTTCTGTGAATTAGAGTTTTCCGCAAATCCTAACTCCGTGCAAATTTTGGGATTTTGTAAATTAGGGTTTTTAAAAGGCTTTTATTGCAAATAATGATTCGTGAAATTTTTGTGTGAAGTTGATAGTAAGTACTCTTCTGTGCATAATTCGTATAGAGTAATTTTGTATATCTTGCAAAATCGTTTTGTACATAGTTCGTACAAAATCGATTTTTCACTTAAGTTATATAATTTTTCTATGCATAATTCGTATGGAATAAATATGAATATAAAAAATACCTTGAGCATTATTTGTAAAAAAATATATTTCACATAAAAGCATATTAGGGTTTAGATATCACCACAGTGCAAATAACTTAGAGTGTATGTATAGTATAAACTAAAGACATCGACAAATGATTTGGTTTAGTAATTCATTACATCACTCAATAATGAAATGATTGTTATCGTGAAAGCTAATCATATCCACAAATAACTTAACTTGAATAATTCGGTACATCATTCAATAAACTTCCATGAATTTATGACCTTATATGAGATTATGTGATTCCCGCATGAACATTATAATTTCTTGTCATATACATTGAATTTTATGTGTTGCTTATACTATGAAGCCTAATTAATTCTTGTTATATCTCTTAAAATGCAGCATCTTTTCCTGCTAATTTGTCATCTATGGTCTCTTCTGTTCCAATCCTCACTTTAACCAACTTTTCATAATGGAAAGAGAAAGTTGAGTTCACATTAGATGTACTAGGTTTGGATTTGGCACTTCATGAAGAAGAGCCTAGCCAATTAACTAATGATAGTACTGAGGAAGAAAAAGCTTTTCACAAAGCGTGGGAGAAAGCAAACAGATTGAGCGTCATGTTCCTAAGGATGACAATGGCTAGAAACATCAAAACTTCCATTCCAGTTGAAGAGAAAGCTAAGGCTTATCTAGCAGCTATATAAGAATGGTTTAAGACAGCAGACAAATCCCTTGCTGGGAAACTTATGGCAAATCTTACAATCATGAAACATGATGGCACAAGGTCTATGCATGAACATTGCATTGAAATGACCAATCTTGCGGCTAAGCTAAAAAGTTTAGGAATGAGTGTGGATGATTCATTTCTTGTCCAATTTATCCTAAACTCTTTACCTTCTCAGTATGAACCATTCCAAATCAATTATAACGCCATTGTTGAAAAGTGGATGTCAATTGAATTGGCTAATAAACTGGTCCAAGAGGAATCAAGGCTTGGTCGTGAAGGTATTAAGGTTGCCCACTATGTCCAAAGAGCTGGACCTAAAACTGGGAAAAGACATCAAGTAAGTCATAAAAGAGCACCACCCAAGATGAATGATCAAGTCAATGAGAAGAAGGCAAGAAAAGATGACCGATGCAACTTTTGCAAAAAGTGTGGACACTTTCAGAAAGATTGCCATAAAAGAAAAGAATGGTTCGAAAAGAAAGGTAATCCTATGGGTTCAGTAAGATTTTTCTAATCTAACTTTGCTCATGTTTCTTCTAATACTTGGTGGACTGATAGCTGTGCTAATGTACATGTAACTAATTCCTTACAACCCAGACCATAAATCCAAGTGAAAACTATATACTTATGGGGAATCGAGACAGAGCGTCAGCTGAAGCTATTGGCACTTATCATCTCATTTTAGATAGTGGATTTTGTTTGGATTTATTTCAGACTCTTTATGTTCCATCTATTCCCCGTAATTTAGTTTCGGTAAGCAAACTGGATTTGGCTGGTTTTAAGTCTTCTCAAGGAGATGGTTGTTTCAATTTATTTTTGAACTCTAATCAAATTGGTTTTTGGAAGATTGGTTAATGGTCTTTACAAATTAAATTTGTCTGATCAAAATTTTGAAACACATCTCACCCTACAAGATAAACATAGAACTAAAGCATGTGCAAATAATTCATATTTTTTTGTGGCATAAAAGACCAAACCCGATCCGTCTCTCCTCTCTAGAAGGATCGGGGGGGGGGAGTACGATTCATCCAATAATGATCGATCAGGCCCACGGCCCGTGAGCCTGCTCGATCGATGTGCCAAGCAAGAATTCTTCTATGGGCCCGAAGCCCATCAATCGAAAGCCCCAATTTGCCTCCTATGGCGAACGAACCGAGGGGAGAGGGCAATTGACTATAAAGAGGAAGGAGCTAAGAGGAAGAAGGGAATCCGAAAACAGACACCAAAGTACCGACGTCTAGGTTAGGGTTTACAACAGGTAAAACCTTTGAACACTCCCGTCTGCACTCTTTCATAGCTCCGATCGCTTTTCTTTTGTCTTTAATCTTTGTAATCATTTTCAAAGTTCGATACTGATCAATAAAAACGCCTTTGAAGGACCCATTATCGAGTTTAGTCCCTTTCAGTTTAACCTAACCAAACTCGGATTCAACATGATCTTTACAGGATCACATGCTGTAAGTTAATTTTACATGAACCCTAAGATCTTTAAACATCTAGGTTAATCACATAATAGAATCATATGAATGTTTGTAGATTTACCTGCAATCATTGTGTCTGAGAGATCTTCCTGAATGGATTGAATCCTGAATGGAAGATGAACAGTTCGATCTCTTCCTAGGAACTATTAGGTTTCTCTCACCTTGCCTATAACGTAATGTGTTGATTTTAGGATATCTTTATGATAGTCTAAAGATATGTATTTATAGGTGGAGAGAGGACTTAATTCCTCTTTAGGGTTTCATTTAGATTAATCTCAACCGTCCATCAAAGTAGAGATAAATTAAGAATTACTCATTTATTTCCAATTTCATTGGTCACCAAATATATTAAGGAATAACAATATTCCAATAGAAAACAGATAACTATAAGACCATATAATAGGGGAAAGGAAATATTCCTTACAGTCTCCCACTTGGTCGTTAGTAAGATCCACTAATGTTTTCTTTATGGAATCATAAGGCCGGCATAATATGCTATAACTTTATTTTCATTTGATCATCATAAGTGGCTAGATTAATCTAATAATCAATGAGTGTCATGTTGTTCGCATATCATTCTGCAACATGATCCCTTCCATGTACTACCGCATTGACTATCTTCGTAGTTAGACCATAACATAAGTAGGAGTATTGTAATGGTCCCTTTAATATCTTTAAATAAAGACTCATTCTGTTATTATCAATCCAACCAACAATAATGTGTGTGCACATTGGAAACATAATATAAAAGATGTAAAAGTCATAAAAGAGCTCAAAATAATTATCATACATAGGCTAATTGTAAACAAACATCATAATTAAGTGCTATCCTCAAGACCCATTCTTTCAGCATACTTAATGAAAGTCTTTGGAGGTAAAGCTTTTGTAAATATGTCAGCAATAATAAGCTCAGCGCCTATATGTTCAATGACAAACTTTTCTCTTCTTACATCTTGCTTCAGTGATAGATATTTGAGGTCCATATGCTTGGCTCCTTTAGATATCCTATCATGTTTAGAGAAGAAGATTGCAACTTGATTGTCACAGTAAAGAGTGAGAGGCTTGTCAACAAAACTCAAAGTCCCAAACTCCGACACAAAATTCTGCAACCATGGTCCTTGAATAGAAGCCTCATAAGATGCAACATACTCAGCTTCCATAGTGGATGTGTAAATCAACTCTGACTTCTGGCTTTTCCATGAGATGGCACCTCCACCAAAGAGATACACCTAGCCGAGAGTACATTTTCTAGAGTCTTTGCACCCACCAAAATCTGTGTCTGAAAATCCAACCATTTGTGGATGTGTTGATTTTCGATATGTTAGCATCTAGTTTCTTGTTCCCTTTAAGTATCTCAAAACCTTTTTTGCAGCTTGGTAATGAGCGAGTTTTGGGTTACTCTGAAATCTTCCCAGCATGCCAACTGCATGGCTAATACCAGGTCTGATACAAACCTGTGCATACATCAAACTTCCCACAAGAGATGCATAAGGGTATTTTTGCATTTTATTACGTTCCATTTCATTTTGTGGACGTTGCTTAAGGTTAAGCGTGTCACCTTTATGCATAGGAACAATGCTAGAAGAACATGTCATCATGCCAAATCTCTCAAGAACTTTATCAATGTATGCTTTTTGAGACAGTCCTAAAATTCCTAGTGATCTATCATGAAATATCTCAATTCCTATCACATAGGATGCCTCACCCATATATTTCATTTCAAAATTCTTAGAGAGATAACTCTTAGTCTCATGTAATAGACCAAGATCACTGTTGGCTAATAAGATGTCATCAACATACATAACCAAAAATATGAACTTACTCCCACTGATCTTGAGGTATATACATGGATCTACAATGTTTTCTTTGAAACCGAATTTCGTAATGGTTTCATCAAACTTTAAGTAATATTGCCTCGAAGCTTATTTCAGTCCATATATTGATTTCTTCAATTTGCAAACCATATCTTCCTGACCTTTGATTATAAAGCCTTCAGGTTGACGCATATAGACTTCTTCTTCTAAGTGTCCATTAAGAAAGGCAGTTTTTAAATCCATTTGATGCAACTCGAGATAATATTCAGCTATGTATGCCATGATAATTCAAAGATTATTGGAAGGGCCTCATGGGCGAATGCCAGGATTCGCCCCCAACAGATTCTATCATCTTAAGAATATGTTCACTTGTGAAATTTCTGATAGCTAATAGCTTCTGTTTTTTTTTCTTGCATTTATTCTAAAATACCACATCAGAAGTTGATTGGTCAAATATGTTGCACTTTCGCCATTCCAACAAAATTAACTTCTTGATAAACATAAGAATTCTTTGTTAGATGTCTTTTCTTTTCGATTTTGTTGAGTGGAACGATGACTAAGTATTAACACTAATGGATCGGTTTCAAAGTCAGCTCCAACAGGACCCATCAGTAAGCCCAATCCGAACCGATTCATGTTGCAACGGTTACTTCAGAACAGGACAAAGACAGAGCAACAGGAAGTACGAAGAAACATAGCATGACGAGTTCTTCAGCCGTACGAGAGGAAAGTGGTCCCGAACTGAAGAATCATTTACAAGCCCTTGATTCCCTAGAAGACTCAGGATGATGCCATCTGTGTAGTTACTTAGGGTTTATGATTCCTTGTATAAATAAGAAACTATGTACTCTGTAATCTCCAAGTTGAAAGGAATCAAAAGCAACTTTCTTTATCATCTTCAAAACCTCTTGCTTTCATGGTACCAGAGCCCATGGAAGAAAGATCCGTGGAACTCTATACTCCACCGTCACTGAACATCACTAACTCTGTTACAGTGAAGCTAACAGAAAGGAACTACGTTTTATGGAAAATTCAGTTTGAAGTCCTCTTGAATGCTCAACGTTTGTTGGGTTTCGTAGATGGCTCCTTCCCGCAACCTCCAGAGACCATCAGTATACCTACAATCAACGGGACAACAAATCTTGCCTCAAATCCAGGCAATGCTACTTGGTTTCAAATGACCAAGTTATAAAGTCTTGGCTTTTGGGGTCTTTCTCTGAAGATATACAGAGTATGGTCGTCTCTTGCAGTACATCTCATGAGATCTGGGTGACCCTAGGTCGTTACTACAACAGGCCCTCTTCATCTCGTCTCTTCGAGCTTCAGCGTAAACTTCAGACATTAACAAAGCAAAACAAGTTCATGAGTGACTATCTCACAGAGATAAAGCTTGTCTGTGACCAGTTATCCTCCATTTTCCACCCAGTTCCAAAAAGAATGAAGATCTTCTCTGCTTTGCAAGGTCTGGGAAAAGAATATGAACAGCTTATCACTAGCATTGAAGGTGCTGTGGATCTGGTGGTAAATCCTACACTGGAGGATCTAATTCCACGGCTTCACAGCTACGATTCTCGTATCCAGAGTTATACGGTTGACACTGGTATTACACCTCATTTGGCTTTCAATACAACACGAGCACCTCAAGGATACTACAACCCACGAGGGAGAGGTCAGACAAACAGAAGATTTGGCAGTGCTCGTGGTCGTGGTTCTTTCTCGACAAGGGGACGAGGCTTCCATCAACATCTCTCAAGCTCTACTGCGTCCTCAGGGCTTTCTGAAGAGAGACCATCTTGTCAAATATGTGGGAGATACGGACATACCGTCCTTCGCTGTTGGCATCGGTTTAACAACAGTTACCAAGATGAGGAGCTTCCCACGGCTTTGGCAGCGATGCGGATCACGGATGTCACAGAACACTCTGGTGCTGAATGGTTCCCTGACTCTGGGGCTTCTTCACACGTTAATAACTCAACTCAGCATCTCAACTACAGACAGCCCTACAGAGGTAATGATTCAGTGTTAATAGGTGATGGATCCTTTTTTCCAATAACTCATGTCGGGTCAGCTGATCTATCTTCAACATCAGGTACTCTTCCTCTTAGAGATGTTTTGGTCTGACCTGATATAACTAAATCTTTACTCTTTGTGTCTAATCTCACTAAAGACTATCCTTGCTCCTTTGATTTTGATTCTGATGGTGTGTGTATTAAGGCCAAGGGGTCCCAAAAGGTGTTGAACAAAGGAAACACCAGTGAAGGGCTCTATCGGCTTCAGTCTTCATTACCACAAGTTCTTTACTCTAATCGTCAAGTCTCAGCGAGTGATGAAGTGTGGCACAGAAGATTGGGGCACCCTCATTCTCAAGTTCTTCAATATCTAAGTCAGAACAAGATCATTTCAGTCAATAAGAGTACCACGAGGATGTGTGAGCCATGTCGTCTTGGGAAGAGTAGTCGCTTACCGTTCAGTCATTCTAGTTTTGTTGCGTCGAGACCTCTAGAGAGAGTCCATTGTGATCTCTAGGGTCCATCTCCTGTCTTATCTAATCAAGGATTCAGATTCTATGTAATCTTTATCGATAATTACTCTCGTTTTTGCTGGTTGTATCCGTTGAAAGCGAAATCAGACTTCATGAATGCATTCTTGTTGTTTCAGAAGCTAGTTGAAAATCAGTTCTCAACTAAGATACATGTCTTACAATGTGATGGTGGGGCTGAGTTCATCAGTACTCGTTTTCTATCTCATTTGCAAGATTGCGGTATACAGCAACAGGTTCCATGCCCCTACTCACCACAACAAAACGGCTTAGCGGAACGAAAGCATTCGCATATCACAGAGCTGGGTTTAACGCTAATGTTTCAGAGTAAGATACCTCAAAAATTCTGGGTAGAAGCATTCCTCACGGCGAATTACTTGAGCAATCTTCTGCCTTCTTCAGCTCTTGATGACAGACGGAGCCCCTTTGAAGTGCTCTGTGGGAGGAGACCAGAATACTCGTCTCTGAGAACGTTCGGATGCTCCTGTTATCCTAGTCTTCGAGATTATGCAGCAAATAAGTTTGATCCGAGGTCACTTCACTGCGTTTTTCTTGGCTACAATGAGAAGTTCAAAGGATACAAATGCTATTATCCTCTCACTGGCAAAGTATATATTAGTAGACATGTCATCTTCGATGAGATGAGGTTTCCTTTCAGTGATGTATACACTCATCTTCATCCCGCTGCTGAAACACCTTCTCTCACGGCTTGGCAGAAGAGTTTTCTGTCACCAGCTGTGCCTCACTCTGCTTCTGTGAATGACATTCGGAGTACTCCATATCAGACTGTAACAATGCCAGTGGTGCTCCCACATACCAGAGAAGCTGTTCCGGAAACAGGAAATTTACCGTTGTTGGATGACAAAGAGTTTCCTCCGTTACAGAGAACTGTCCCACCAACGTCTTCACAGCGAATTTCTGCTGCTCCTGAAGTAACTGAGAGAAGGGTGGTGTCTTCTCTGCCACCACCTCTGTTAGCTAGTCAACCATCTGCTCCTTCGGACAGGCACCCTATGGTTACAAGATCGCAGGTAGGAATAAGAAAGCCCAATCCGAAGTACGCATTACTGACTCACAGAGTTGCCTTCAGATCTCCATCTTCAGTTTCTGCAGCTTTGAAAGATCCAAGATGGACCAATGCTATGGGAGAAGAGATAGGAAACTGTCGGGAAACAAATACTTGGTCTCTGGTTCCAAGGACACCTGATATGCATGTTCTTGGAAATAGATGGGTCTTCCGTACAAAACTGAAGGCTGATGTCACTCCAGGCTCCTGTAAAGTACACTTGGTGGCTCAAGGGAACAACCAACAGGCGGGTGTCGACTATCTAGAGACGTACAGCCCAGTGGTGAGGACTGAAACAGTGAGAACTGTTCTTCACATTGCGACTATAATGAAGTGGGATATAAAACAGATGGACGTGAGACATGCGTTCTTACATGGGGATCTGAATGAAGCCTGATCATGTCTGTCTGCTACACAAGTTCCTCTACGGGTTGAAACAATCACCCCGGGTGTGGTTCAATAAATTCAGTGACTTCCTCCTTGAGTTTGGCTTCGTGTGTAGCATCACAGATCCGTCCTTATTCATCTATAATCAGCACGGAAATGTTATAATGCTGCTACTTTACGTTGACGATATGGCAATCACTGGGAATAGCTCCCGTGTTCTCACTCATCTTCTTGATGCTCTGAATAAGAAATTCAGAATGAAGGATCTTGGCAAGCTTCATTATTTTCTGGGTGTTCAAGCGCAGTTTCATGATCGAGGTCTTTTTCTTCCTCAAGAACAATATGCGATTGATCTTCTCGTTGTTGCAGGTATGCAAGATTGATCTCCTGTGCAGACCCCACTGCCTTTGCAACTCAACAGAGTGCCTGATCAGGATCAACTCTTCTCTGATCCGAGCTACTTCAGGAGCTTAGCAAGGAAGCTTCAGTATTTAACATTGACATGCCCGAATATTCAGTTCGCGGTTAATTATGTATGTCAAAAGATGCATACACCCTCTGTCTCAGACTTTAGTAACTTGAAGCGCATACTGAGATACGTCAAAGGCACTGTGTCTATGGGTATCTCCTTTACGCAAAACTCGGATTGCACTCTTACAGCATACAGCGACTCTGATTGGGCAGGTTGTCCTGCAACACGACGATCCATAGGAGGTTTTTGTACGTTCTTAGGCCAGAACACTATCTCATGGTCTTCAAAGAAGCAGCCAACAGTATCCAAGAGCTCCACCGAAGCTGAATATCGCGCCTTATCGGAGACTGCACCGGAGTTGACTTGGATAAGTATCCTGCTACGCGAGCTTGGTATCTCTCTCCCTCTAACGCATGAGCTCTTTGGGGATAATCTTTCTTCAGTATACCTGACCGCCAATCCAGCATTTCACAAACGGACTAAGCACTTCGAGACAGACTAGCATTATGTCCGAGAATGTGTTGCCTTGGGGTCACTCGTCGTGAGACACATCCCGTCTTATCTTCAGCTAGCTGACATCTTTATGAAATCCTTACCGTGTGATCAGTTCTGCAACTTGAGATACAAACTCGGCGTTGACGTGCCTCCCACGCCGTGTTTGAGAGGGGGTATTAATGCTAATGGATCGGTTTCAAAGTCAGCTCCAACATGACCCATCAGTAAGCCCAATCCGAAGCCCATTCATGTTGCAACGGTTACTTCAGAACAGGACAAAGACAGAGCAACAAGAAGTACGAAGAAACAGAGCATGATGAGTTCTTCAGCCGTACGAGAGGAAAGTGGTCCCGAACTGAAGAATCAATTCCAAGCCCTTGATTCCCTAGAAGACTCCGGATGATGCCATTTGTGTAGTTACTTAGGGTTTATGATTCCTTGTATAAATAAGAAACTATGTACTCTGTAATCTCCAAGTTGAAAGGAATCAAAAGCAACTTTCTTTATCATCTTCAAAACCTCTTGCTTTCACTAAGGTCTCTTTTTATTACATTTGGGATTGTTATCAGAGCACAAGAGATTTGGGAAGAAGCTTTAAGAAGATTCTACACAAGCCAAGCAGCTGATGATGATTGACAACAACAACACATTGACATATACACCTTAGGTCATTTCTACCTGTTGAAGCCAAAAGATGACACAAGGAAAAAGATGATCCTTTTGAATTCTATCGATTGGTAATTACATAGAAATTCTTTTATGATGTTCTGAAACATGGGATCCTTGTGATATACTTGTTCTTTTGAGATCTTCAGTACTTGTCCACATATCCGTTAATGTTGCAAAACTTTTGTAATGCAAACACAATCAAAACAAAGAACTGAGTTGTACATGATCAAATCGTGAAGACAAATCTATACTATTATTTGCGAAGTGATTTTTCGCATTCGAGCTCTCACGTTAAAAGTTGGAGCGGTTAATATCGTTTATACCCTTAATGAATTTTTATAAAAAATACCTAAAAATAAAAAACGAATTTCAAATTTATTTAATTAGATAATTAATTAAAATTGACAATAGTAAGAATTATCCAAAATCTAAAAATATATTTTACAATTAAACAATAATTCCTATATATATTGTGTTATTATCTGAAAATGTGTTAATTAAAA
The DNA here is from genome assembly GCA_012274485.2 of Sinapis alba. Classification (NCBI taxonomy): domain Eukaryota; kingdom Viridiplantae; phylum Streptophyta; class Magnoliopsida; order Brassicales; family Brassicaceae; genus Sinapis; species Sinapis alba. The sequence continues at coordinate 312,154 of MU106271.1, forward strand.
TTTACAAATTCAAAATCAGAAAATACAAAATTAAATATTATTCAAGTAAAATTCTTAATTTTACATAATTGAAAATAAATATTGAGTGATTTTAAAAATTTATTTATTAATAATGAATATAGTGTACAGTAAAATTTAAAAAAATATATTATGTAAGAAATTTCAAATGAAAACATAAATAATAATTTATCATTATAATTTTTACTTAATAATATATGTATTAATAAATAATTATAAATGCTTAAGCCCGCATATGCGGGTAAAACACCTAGTATTTATTATATGCTCTCTTGGTATAAATATTTAACACTCGTAAGTAGTAACGAAACAACATAGTCAGAGGAAATAAAAAAGTAAAGAGAAAAAAATTAATGAAGTGTCTGTTTTGTTCATCGACGCAAGGACGGTGCCCCACCACGAGCTCCGCCAGATCGATAACAGAGTGCTCCTCATGCGGTCGTGTAGTTGAAGAACGTCAGATGCAAAACCACCACCTCTTTCATCTCCGCTCCGAAGACACTCCGCTCTACCTCGTCACTCCTGGTCTCCATACGCCGACGCAACCGTCTCTCCTCAAAGAGGAAGATCCCATCGTGTTCATCACGGCATATTGCAGAACAACATTATTCAAAATCAAACGACTTCTTGTTTCACATATTGAAGAAGAAGCTATTCATTCATAATCAACAATGGCGTTAGCTCAAACAACCGAAATCAAATACAAAACCATCTCACCATATGACCTATCATCTAATGATAATCCCAGAGCTGTTATCTCACAACCACATCTCAGTGGATTAAATTATGATGAATGGGCTATTAACTTTCTTATGGCCATAAGCTCACGAAAGAAATTCGGATTTCTCGATGGCAGTCTCACAAAACCGGCAGCCAATTCATCTCTCCTTGAAGATTGGACATCAAACAATCATCTCATTATAGGATGGATAAAACAAACTATTGAACCAAAAATTAGATCATCTATTTCGACTCGGGAAAACGCAGAAGACCTATGGGATATTATCAGGAAACGCTAATCTCTTAAAAGCGGGGCACGCCTTCAGCAACTATGCAACGCCTTATCCAGCTGCAAGAAGAATGGATCTACCATCGACGAATATTTCGGCCGCTTAACGAAAATATGAGACGGAATCGCTGATTGTATGAATTCAAAGCAATGTAAATGTGGAAAGTGCGAATGCGATTTAAATACAGCAAGAGAACAAGAGGCAGAAAGTGTGTTCATGACTTTCCGTCTGGACTAGATGATGCTACTCATGGAGTTATACAATCACAAATTTGCGCCATATCACCCCTTCCTGATCTTGACAGCGTCTATCAAACCGTGTCTCAAAACGAGATCATTCGCTCAACAAGTACACAAGAAACACCTGTTATGAGTTTCGCAGCTCAAAGTCGAAATTCAACAAACTTTTCAAAGCAAAATAATACTAGATCAGAGAATAAAGACCCTTTGAGACAATGTACGGTATGCGGATGTACTGGTCATGAAGCTTCCGGTTGCTTTACAGTAATCAGGTTTCCGGAATGGTGGGATGAACGACCAAGGAACAGAGTTCCACAATGCTCTGCTCCTTCTAAAACTAATGACCAAGGAAGGAATACAGCGCCTAGGGCTAATACGGAAACTGTAGCAACACCGAAGTTACAAGCCAACATCACCATTACCGATGCAGACTGGATAGGACTCAGTGGAATCACCGATGATCAATGGAACATAGTTCAAAAATTGATCAACAAAGGAACAACAAACGATGGCCATCTAAAAGGTAAACAAGACGAGAATATTTGGATCTTGGATACTGGCGCCACACACCATATGACCGGGTGTCTTGAGATAATGGAGAATATCCGGGACATCACCAATATACCCGTCTTACTACCTACCGGCTCCGACGCAATGGCTTCCAAGCAAGGAACTTTCCAATTGACATCTACTTTACACATTCAGAATGTGTATTATGTGGAAGGATTCTATACGAATCTTATTTCTTTTGGCCAACTGGTTACACATTATTTCTTAGTTGGACAAGTCACTGATAAACTTATGATATTACAGGACCATACCTTGAGGATGCTGATTGGAGCGGGTGAAAGAGAGGGAGAGGGATTGTACCTTTTTCGTGGGATTGAGTCAGTGAAATCGTTCCAGACTACTGTTTCCGAAGATCCAGTTTTGTGGCACCGACGTCTTGGACATCCGTCTTCTCGTATTACAGCTATGATTCTGGCATTAGATAGCTCATTATCGAAAAACGATGATCATATTATTAAGTCTTGTGACATTTGTTTTAGAGCAAAACAAACTCGTCAAAGTTTTGCGGATAGTATTCATAATGCAAAAGAGATTTTTGACTTAATTCATTGTGATCTTTGGGGTCCATATCATACTACAGCCATATGCGGTTCTCGCTACTTCCTCACTATCATTGACGATCACTCTCGTGCAGTATGGTTGTACCTCCTAACAAACAAGGCAATGGTGGCTAGACAACTTAAAGACTTTTTCGCCTTGATTGAAAGACAGTTTTTATACAAAATCAAGACACTTCGTAGTCCCAACAGGACGGAGTTCATGAGCCTTACTCAATACTTCGAAGAAAACGGGATAATTCATGAAATTTCCTGTGTCCATACTCCCCAACAAAACGGGTGTGCTGAGCACAAGCATCGGCATATTCTGAATATATCACATGCTATTCGGTTCCAAGCGAATTTACCAATCGAATTTCGGGGAGAAAGTGTTTTAGCCTCTGCCCATTTGATCAACCGTACACCATCATCTTTGCTCAACAATAAAACACCATTTGAGGTTCTTCATGGTCAGCCACCAACCATGTCTCACCTCCGCATGATAAGATGTTTGGCGTATGCTTATAACAAAAATACGAAGGGAGATAAATTCGCTTCAAGGAGCCGCAAGTGTATATTTCTGGGGTATCCATCTGGCACCAAAGGATGGAAACTATTTGATCCAGAACACAAGATTCCTTTTATCTCCAGAGATGTCTCTTTCCAAGAAAATAGTTTCCCATATATGGACACTACTTCATCGATAACTACGGACGCGTCACTTCCCATTGCGATGCCTCCTTCAAATATAACAATAGATCATAATTATTCCGTCAAACAATCAGATATTGAGAACATTCCAGTCCCTCTGCCAAGCTCTCCGGCAGCTGATCTTCTTCCAGAAACAGAGCAAGATAATCCAGAGCCTGGCATTACAGAAGATATGACAGAACCTTTAGGTCAAGGTCACATAACACATTTACCTTCTACACGTTATCGAGACTACATCATTAATACAATTACTAAAATCCCTACTCTCACTCCCTCGCTCCCGTCGTCCACACCTCAGCTATCCTCAGGTTCGTTGTTTCCCTTATCTAACTATCTATCATATGATTGTATCTCGCCTAAACACTGCAGCTATCTAATTGCTTTGCAACCAATATCAAACCAAAGCACTTCCGACAAGCAATGAAATAGAAATTTTGGCGAGATTCAATGAAGTTTGAGATCGATGCACTTGAACGACAACATACATGGGATCTCGTCGAGTTACCACCTAACAAAAAGGCTCTTGGAACTAAATGGATTTTTACGATCAAGCTTCTCTCTGATGGAACAATCGGGCGTCATAAGTCACGTTTACTAGTCTTGGGCAACAACCAAAAAGAAGGACTGGATTACAACAAAACCTTTTCTCTTGTCGCTAAGATGACAACTGTTCGTATCTTCCTTGACATAGCAGCAAAGAAAAACCAAGAGATTCACCAGATGGACATTCACAACGTGTTTCTTCACGGAGATCTACAAGAAGAAGTCTACATCAAGGTACCACTCGGTTTTTTGAATCCTAACGATACAAGGGTGTGTCGGTTACAGAAATCTCTCTCTATGGCTTAAAACAAGCTCCACGATGCTGGTTTTGTGAACTAGTGGAATCTCTCGAGGCTTATGGATTCTCTCAGACACATTCTGACTACTCTTTGTTCGTCTATACACAAGACAAAAGCACACTCTGGATTCTAGTTTACGTGGACGAGCTTATCATGTCGGGCGATTCAACATCAGCAATCACCTCTTTCAAATCGTATCTTTCAACGTGCTTCCATATGAAGGACCTTGGACCTTTAAAGTACTTCCTTGACTTAGAGGTGGCTCGGAGTCCCGACGGTATTTATCTTTGTCAACGTAAGTACACATTGAATATCATTACTGATGACTCCCTTATGATGAGATCCATTTTGTCCCTGATTCTATGAAGGATGATCTCTTGGTTTGAGAGAGAAATGGGTTGATTTTGATGGTGATAGATGGTTTGATGGAACGATCTTCAGAAATGATCTATGGACTGATCAGATCTTGTGTAGAGGGATCTATGATCAAGAGAATGAACTCTGTTGTGATTAAAGACAAGTTTCCAATCAAAGAATGAACTCTTTAGCAATCAGTGTTCATAGATGAACAAAGGATTCACAAAGTTTAGAGAGAATATTGATAAAAGGAGTGAATAATAGTATCTGAAACAATTGAGAGTTTAAGTAGAGAAGAAGGAAATGGAAAAGTTCTAAACTTGTAAAAAAACAAGAAAATCTTAATTAAAACTAAAATTGTTTTGAAAACTAAATATTAATTATTTTTGTTGATATCTTGACTTGATTTTTGTGGCTGACCATTCAGAAAGAGATAATGGATCCTCAACTTATGTATTGATCTTCTTTTAGACTGAGAAAAAAAGTCTCAAGTCATCCATGAGCTGATCCATATCTTTTCCATCTTGTTTGACATTATTTTCATAGCCAAAATAAGCTCAGTATGCTCTATTCCAGACATAGATTCATCTTCAAGCTTTCCATTCAGCCATCCCGGTTTATCCTTTGTTGCATAGTCATCTGGCTCAACCATGGTTGCATCAATTACGGAGTGTGGTTTACTTGGAAGTAAGCCTGCCGGTTCTCCTATGGATCAAAACCATCAGCTAGGACGTGCTACTGGAGCATTTCTTAGTGACCCAGAAGAATTTAGGCGTCTTACTGGACGACTCATTTACCTTCTCGCCGCACGACCTGATCTTGCATATTCGGTACATATTTTGACACAATTAATGCAACAGCAATGCGAGGAACATTGACATGCTGCTTTAAAAACAGTACGGTACTTAAAAGGCACAGTAGGACAAGTCGTTCTCTTCAGAGCGGAACCCACGCTCTCTGTTACTGGCTAGTGTGATGCGGATTGGGGCGCATTCCCAACGAATCGTCGCTCACTCTCTGGCTGGATTATTCAGTTTGGGACATCTCCTATAACAAGGAAAACTAAGAAGCAGGATGCAGTCTCGCTCTCGTCTATTGAGGCCGAGTTCCGTGATATGTAAGCAATTACACAAGAGCTTATATGGATCGAGGAACTTCTCTGCAAACTTGGCATCACCCATCCTGCTCTAGTGACGATCTGTTGTGACAATAATTCTGCATTATACATTGGTGCAAATCCAGTTTTGCATGAGAAAACAAAACATATGGGTATTATATGAAAGTTTGTTCGTCAGGAAATTACTAAAGGGGTCATCAAAACGACTTATGTTTCAACATGTGATCAGCTTGCGGATATTTTCACTAAAGCTTTGGGATGCAAAGAATTTGATGCATTTCTTCTCAAGTTAGACATCAATAATATTCATGCTCCAACTTGAGGGGGAGGGGGGGGGGTATTGGAGTATGATTCCTAGATAACTTAAGAATTATATGAAACTAGTTTTAGATAAGCTTTATCTCTAATTATCTAAGTCCTCGTTGGATTTTATGTTTTCCTATTCTGGCTTTGCTTATCTTGGTATATAAACCAAGCTCATTGATCAGTAAAACTTAACTTACTTTTGATCCCAAACTAGAATTTGTCAATAACCTTAGGGCTTACATGCAGATCATCGACGTGGCTTAGATTCTAAGGTTTGGATTGCGATATCTCTGAGCATGCTTTCCAGTTGATTAGGGATTGTTGCTCAGCTACTTGCTTAAGGAACATAAGCTTTGAAGCGTTAGCCACTGCTTCAGCGGCTGTGTTATCTGAAAAACTTTTGGTAAGATACAACAAAAGTTATCTGCGAGAAGATGATTTAAAGTCTAAGGAAAGTTCATAAACATAAAACACAAAACCTATTGTATAATTGAGTCAGAAAATATTTATAAAAGACCAAATCAAAAAAATTATTCTATAACTGGGCCAAAAATATATCTGAAAGCCCAGATTGAAAACACCCTTAAATAGAGTGACAAATGACAAAAAAAATCTCTATGGAAAGATAAAACTTTATTTTATAATAATAGATCTATTTATAAGAGGGATCCGAACACCTAATGTAGTGGCTGACATGGCTAGCCTAAAATGAGAAGAAAACTGTAGCCTTGTAGCCTTATATATATGATTCGAGATCATAAATATGAGTAGAATAAAGCGTTATTTTTCTATTATATTTAATGCTTTGATTTGTTTGACTTAATTATCAATGACTAACGTTTTTTTTTGTTTTATTGTTATATATTTTTCTTTATATGTAGATTAGCTTAAAAATCATTGAAGTACCAGTGTTTACAACAACACTATAATCCTTAAAGGGATCAAATGATATGAATTGAAACAGATTTGGTGAATCGACGCCCCAAATTAAGTTTAGGACATGTCTACCACATATAAATCAATCTTTTAAAACTCTTAAGAGATGTTGAATGAAAATATTCATATTTTTGAGTTATCTCAAAAAATGTGGGAGAATCATCGCTTACCACATAAAGTTATTGGCAAAAAAACACTTTAATGTAGGTGATAGTTATCACAATATATATATATTTTTAAAAAACTAATGTCATGCATTGAACTTTGTATACGATGGAAAATTGTATCTTAAAAAAGATGACAAATATCATTAGACAATTGATCTCGATTGGAATAGTCTCAAAATCATGTTCATTATGATGATAACCTAGGACTCATTTATTAAAATTGTGTCATGAGATCAAATTGTTATATCATCAAGAGGAATGAGTTAAAGCCTATGAATTAAGATGAAGTTTGGCGGTAACTCTATGTAAATGAGTAGATATTCCAAGATATAGATTCAAGGAAACAACTAAGTCTAACTAAATCTACCAAAGCACTGTCAGACTTCGGTTAATAGTTAGTTCCCAGGATGATTAAATAGTGCTACATGTAAGTAGAAGATAAGCATTCGCTTTTAATGATTCATGTCCATAGTTTTGAGATACAAGTGGAGTAGTACATGATGCTCCTTTAAACAAAACTAATGGTAAATCACTTTGTGAGTGTGAAATGAGGTCGTTTCTAGGAGAATGAAATTAATGCTATAATCTCCACGTTCACTCAGGATTAACCAGACATGTCCACAACAAAAATAATTACAACAGAACACCTAGTTTTGTGAGAGGATGAATATGTGTTATAATTATTGTCTAGGTTTACATCTAAGCCTGGGTGGTTCAACACATCATGTTCAGTACCCAACCGAGTAAATCCGAAACCTATTAACAATGATTGGTTTAAGGCTTAAAATTGCTACCTACTAATCATGCAATGAATTTTTCGTTTGTACTTTCAAAAGTCCTATAGTTGAGTCTTCTTAAATCTTCTTGTTACTTTCTGCAACAAGCATATAAAGCACTTCTTGCATATTGCATTACACACTGACGAACAATACATTTATAGAGAAATTTTTTTTCCCATTGTGAATATTATTTTTATTTTCTTTGTCTTTAATCGAGAGTATACCATAAAAATAGTTTCAACAGATTCTGTTTTTCAGTGACGGGAGACAAAAACATATGCAACTATATTATGGGAATCTGAGCAATACAAACCATCACACTATGAGACATTTAAAGATTTAAAGAAAGAGATTAATTATCTTGACTCTGTAATTCTTTTTTATTTTTGTTTTGTTTTGGTATTGAAATTGTGATTTTGTTCTTATTATTTTTACAAATATATATTCTCCTGATTTAATAAAATAATGTTCCTTTATGAATGGCTTACCACATTGAAATTGATCTCATATTTTGACACAAGATGGAGCTTTGAGTTAGCTTTCTCGTGCAACCGGTTTGAGATCAATCAGTATACTATATCAAAAATTATGCTCGTCTTACTGAAGAGTGGTTCGCCTGACTCGTAAGAGTAATATGTCGAAGATATGAAGAAGTGTCGAATGACACTTAAAGAGTGACGATCCAAACTCCCCCAAATTCCGGACCGACAAGTTTTAATGAAGATCCAAAAATTATAATTCCAATTATAAACGATTTTTGACGGCTAGGCTTCTTTTATTCTTTGTTTTAGGTTAGGAAAGAAGATCAATTTTTCTTCAGAGATTGATTGGAACTCCTTTGGTTTTGTTATTGACTTATTATTTTTCTCTATTCAGACTATTGATATCGTTCAAATTACCCTAGTTAAACTTCCTCTCTATAAGAGGTTCAGTTGTAGTACTTAGGGATCAAATCCACATGGAGCGTGGACACACAATAGACTTTAGAAATCAAGATTAAGCTAGACAATCAATATTAAAGCAGTAGATAGCATTAAATATTTAATCAGTTGGTTGTGAAATATATGAGAAAATAGCTAGACTTAGGGTTTCATGCAATCAGAATTATGATGTATAAAAGCTAAGGGTGTATGATGAACCGTTCCATAAATTGAATGAAATAGTAAGATATCTAGCTCTCGCTGCAAGTCTAATCAGATGACTAAGTTCTATGTTCCAGTTCTCGAATGCGAACAAGTGAGTGTCGATCGGTACTTCCTTAGACAAGCATTAACGTTCTAATCAATATGTTCACTAGGTTAACTAAAGCAGCTCTCGCATGCGTCTAACAACCTAGCTCAGCAAAATTATTATCAAGTAAAGAACCTACTCTCGTAGTTATAATTAATCCTAAGTTCAGGATTCTATTTAGCTACTCTAGAACACACGTTGCTTGCTCAATTGTGTTGAAGGATCCTAATATTCACCATATCATTTCTAGGTTTCAGTAATTCATCCAACTCCAATAAAACCTAAATCAAACAAAGAGAACTATTCATACATAAATTAAAGGAACCATAATGATAGTCTAAATAAATTGCATAAATAAAATAAGGTAGAAAAACTGGTGCATCATACTCTGGAGGATGTAAACAAAAGTTTGGTTGCTGATTAAGTCAACTGTTGGTCTTGTTTCTGCCTGTGATGAGTGTCGATCGACATAAAGATAGTGTCAATCGCTGCTTGGAAATTGTACTAAATATGTCAAAGGGGCTGAAGGGTGTCGATCGATGTTTTACAAAGCGTTTATCGCTGCTCACTGTCTCACACAATCCTACGGACTCAGCAGGGGGTGTTGATCGCTGCTCAGCTCTTGGTGTCGACCGACACCTGTGTGAGCTGCTGAAAGACATGAAACTTTCGACTTGAAAATCCCCTTCTTGGAGCTTTTCATGGTTCACCACTTGCAAAAAATTATCATCTATGATGACAATCACGTGGTGCTTCTATCCAGCCATCACTAGTTCCTTTAATTAGTGCTTCATGCTTCCTCACAACTTCACTAGTCTGAACTACCAGAGTCTCCAACTTCTTCACATGGGTACTAAGAGATTCAAACTTATCATTCAGGATGGTGTGCACATCATCTATCTTCCCATTGAAATCCACTGTCAACTTTTCCTTACCCTCAAGAACTTGATCAATCATTGCTTCTATTTTGCTTTCTTGAGTTGCTGTTGCAAGATTCTGGTAAAAAGGGACTCCATAGTTCTTGTTGTTGTTGTTGTTGTTGTTATTGTTGTTGTTGTTGTTGTAGGTCTTCTGGTACTGCGAACCTTGGTTGTAGTTACTCCTTTGACCATTGCCATATGAGTTTTTGTTTCTACTTTGATTCCAGGACCACTGAAAACCAGTACCACTGATGTAGTTCATATCCTCCTCGTCCCTTACAACTGGCGGTATCAACAACCTTTACATCTTCTACGAAGCTAACCTAACCTATTTCCTGAGAAGCTTATGAACATTGTTTAGTTTATCCTTAACTTCATCCATCTGTTCCTTTGATATTACGTGTATGGGCACACCAATTAACCTAATGTGCACACTACCATAATCGAATGGTATGTCGATGTAGCCCTTTAGGATTGAATCCACAGAGACCAACATTTACGCTTTATCTTTATAGGATTAATATTAAGCTAAGACAATATGGGGTTTCGAAAATAAATAAAAGTAACAAGCAAGTAACACAATTTGATTCGGTTTTCAGATTGATTAAGATGTTAGCCTAGGGTGATTAATCAAGTGTTAAACATGTGTGAGCCAAACAATTGTTCAAGTTTGATTACAGACCAGTCTAGAACTCGGAACAAGCAATTAGAAGCAACCTACTTTCACAGTGCTACTCCCTATGCCGATCAGCCTCAGAGCCTAAGTTGTGGCTTAGTTTGAGATCTGATGGTGAGCAGTATAGAACATGTCTGATATTTTCACAGAACACCCTAATATCTACTTTTTTTTATTAGGTATGCAATGCTCATTCAAGTTATGTCTAGCAACCTAATACACTTTTGATGATTAGATTAACCTAGGTTCAAGCACTAAGTGATCAGTTTAATAAAAGCCTTAAGATCAACAATGAATGAAGACAATAGATTCATGACTTATTTATGTTTAGCTAACGGAGATAACACCCTAACACCCTAGATTAAGGAAGCTTACTACTCAGCCATGGAACAAGAAAACACATACATTGGTTCTGAACAATACTGCATATAGATAAAAGAGAATGAAAGAGGGTTCAGGGGGTTCTTCTCTAAGGCGAGAGAGATGGCCTTCTCCCTTTACAAACTAGCATATCACAACAACGAAAATTCTAGAGTCTGGTTTCTCTCCCCAAATTAGGGTAGAAAAATAATTTAAATCAGAAAAGATATATTGCAGGTCTATGACGGCTGCAGGAGAGAAAATATGGATTATTAGGACAAATCCCAAAATATTAGAAGTTTCCTTCAAAATCCGTGCAGTGGGAGCAGGCACTCGGGTGCTCTGCTTGATCGGGATCATCAATCAGACTGCTCTGCGTGAAAATCTTGAAATTTGCATTATTTTCTTCATGTGTCCCTCCAGTAGCTCCCAACCTACTTCAGACCTGAAATAACACGAAAAGGACTAGAAAGACTCGATAAAGACATGAATACAATTTAGAAGCATATGTACAAGATGTCAAAAGCACTATAAATCATCCTTTCCTAAGCTGGCACCGATTTCTTCCTCTCAATATCAGTGTTCTTGTTGATATTGCTAGACACTAAGTTCCCAATAAGACTCATATCTTCTAATGTGATCCTAGTGTTGAAGTTTCCCTCACTAGTTGCGGGTAGACCAAAACGATGCCTCTAAGGAAAGTACTTAGCAAATTGACAGAAGGGGTTTTATGTATTTCAATGCAAACTCTATCAAATTAACCCTACGAACTACTCTTGCCAAGAGAAGCCAAATTGTAGTTTTAGGGATCGAATCCACAAGGAAAGTGGGCACACAATAAACTCAATAAAGTCGTGATCAAGCTAGGTAAATATATTAATAAGCAATAAATAAACTAAAATAGATAATTGATTGATTGGTAAGTAAACAATAATAATAAATAGCTACATATAGGGTTTTCACGCAAGTGGATTATAGAGGATAGACGCTAAGGATATTAATAATAGAACTCAATATCTAATATAAAAGACGACCAGCTCTCGCTGCGAGTCTAATCTATTGACTAGGCCGATGTCTAAGCTCTCGCTTGTTCACACGAAATGACCGTCAATCGATGGCAATGATAATGCGTCTATCGATGGTCTCTTGAGTATAGCTTTATGACATAATTTGATAAGTTCATTAAATTTACTAAATCAACTCTCGTTTGTTTCTAGCAACCTAGCTCAACATGATTAATTCTGGTAGTAGACCATGCTTTCGCTTGCGCCTATCCTATGATCATGGTTCTAGTTAGCTATTCTAGAACACAAGCAATAAACACAATTCTATTGATAGTTTTAATAATGAACCTAGTGATTCTATTTGGATAATCCATCAATACCATTAGTAAACCCTAAACCTAACAAAAGATCTACTCATACATGATCTTTGTCACATAAATCATAGATGAATAGAATATATATAATATAAGGAACCAAATGAGTTCCAGGAAGACTCTGAAGGATTTCTCCCCTTCTCTCCTAACCCTAGACGTCAACAATGGCTTAGAAAACATATAAATAGAGTTCTAAGTCGTCCAAGGGTATTTTGGTAATTTGTGATGGCTTATGGGCTTAAGTTAGCCATAAAAAAAAGTCAGGTCTGTCTTCTGGGAGCACCATCGATCGACACCAAGGCTGTGCCATTGATCGACACTCATTCATCTTCTCGACAACTTCCTCTCGCAAGGCAGACATACCACTCTTCAGTAAAACGAGCATAACTTTGGCTCTAGGATCCTGATTAACCTCAAACCGGTGGCATTGGAAAGATAACTAAAATCTCTATCTAATGTACAAATATAAGCTCAATCGTAACGTGGGAATATCTCTATCCGTAGCTAAACATCTGACGTATTTGCGCAGTTTTGCATCTCTAAAAGCTCCACAATCACCAAAGTTCTCCAGAATGTACCTGAACCTGAAAATACTCTCTAAAACATAGTCTACAGACATATAATAGATTCTAAATAGGGATGATATCATGGCACAATATTGGCAAATATCTGGCCCTATCAACTTTCCCAAACTTAACCTTTTGCTTGTCCTCAAGCAAACAAAGCTTGTGAAAGAGGTTTTGAAAAGCGGAGACTCACATAATGTCTAAGTATAACTATCACCCTACTTTGTTGCAACCACATCTTATCAAGTAATCACAGATAAACTTTATATAACCTATCCTAGTATAGCAACCAAATTCATTCTACCAATAACTAAGCAAATACTAGCTTGACTCACCCCTATACTGATTTTATTTCTTTGCATAAAGTAAAAGTGCAGGCTTTACCCTGGGAGTATCGATCAAAGGATACATTGACTCTTACCTCTGCAAGTACCTGAACAACTAGGCATAAAGTCTTATTTTATCCCTTTCTTCCATCTTTTCTCTCTTCTCTGAATCTTTTTAGATCTCAAACTTAATGGACAATGATACCATCTTATTTTGATTTTCTCTTCTCTTTTATTTTTTTCTTTCCTTTCTCTTTTTTTTCTTTTGCTTTTCGGGCAAAGTTGTAGGCGAATACTATGATCATTGGTAATTTACCTACCCCTCGCTTACAACAATGTGTGATCATTCCTCCGAATTAGAATAGGGGGGTCATTGGTAATGTACTTACGCTTCTATATCTCGGGAAATTATCTCAATCTTTTAAGCTTTTAGGTAGATGCTGAAGAGAGAGAGAAAGGAACCAAAGGTGCAATGACTTGTACCTACAGACTTGCAGAAAGAATCCGATCTAGTGTATACCAAACCCCAAAGCAAGCAAATAATGTCAAGATTAGTGTTGAAAACCAGCTTTGGTTCCTTCAAACTTTCTAAGCAAGTGTGATATAGTGGCAGGATGTTGCACTTTTGTATCTCTAGTAATATATGCGAACAACCTTCTAAGAATGGTGCTAAAGTGTGGTTAGTCAATAATAAATCTTGATCAAAGTCCCCTTCTAGACTCAATAAAACTTTTTTGAAAAAACTTATATATATAGGAAATAAAAATCAAAACAAATCAAATAGCATTAGCGGACCTCCCTCAGACTTAAATTACACTGTCCCTTCTGTAATCCGTCCCGGATTGTTTAAGAGAGAAACTCAATACCAGACTCTGTAAAAGAGTATTGATCGATGTCACAATGTTGATGTTGACCGATGGTCATGTTCTATGATCGATCGATGTTAATTCTTCAAAATCGATCGATGGTACACCTGTAAGTTTCTACTTTTTTTTCTAGAATAAGTATAGAAAATAAATTTCAAAATAGAACCCAATATCAGTACACTTCCCCTAGACTTAAACAACACTATCCCAGTGTTATACAATCTGTGATTGGTGAAGAAAATAAATCGTAAGGACAAAATTTTAACCAAGAAAAACGGTATACCTGCTTGCTGGATGTGACTGTCGATTGGCATAGTTAAGTGGCGATCGATCGATACTGGGGTTGCTTTGTCGATCTATGCTGGCCAGCCAATGATCGATGCTTGTGCAAACTCATGTTCCTTGATCTGAAATAAATAAAACACGAATAATCAGTAATAAACAAAAACATTTTTTTATGAACAGTATTGTACTACAGTGTCACAGCTACAGTTACACAGCTACAGTGTCGATCGATGTTTTTGCTACAGTGTTGATCGATGTTTTTGCTACAGTGTCGATCGATGTTTTTGCTACAATGTCAATCGCCGGTTCTGCTACAGTGTCGATCAATGTTTTTGCTACAGTGTCGATCGATGTTTTTGCTACAGTGTCGATCGATGTTTTTGCTACAATGTCAATCGCCGGTTCTGCTACAGTGTCGATCAATGTTTTTGCTTTAGTGTCTCTGCTACAGTGTCTTTGCTACTGTGTCGACACTGATATTTATTTATTTATTTATTTTATTGTTTTACCCGAAATCAAAAAAAATGAAAAATCAGTAATAAATGAAGATAAAACCAAATTTAAAACAATCCTAACAGTGGGTTGCCTCTCACTCAGGGCTTATTTTTAGTCATTAGCTTGACTTCTTGATATCTTATTCAGTCTAGATGAGAATGAGAACTTGCTCCAAAACAACTCTCAATGTCTACTTTCTGAAGCTTCATCACCCTTTTTGTGAAAGCCTCCATAGACTCTTCTCCTTTGTCTATCATCTCAACAATAAGGAGTGCTCGGAGCTTTGCAAATGACTGTGAGAAGCATCTGTTGCGCACTTTGTACTTCCTGACACCATTTGAGAAGTAGGGAATCAATGATAACTGAGGACTGTCCTTGGTCCTTTTCCTCTTCTTCCAATTCCTCTTCTTTTTACCCCTGACTTGTCTGATCTCGTGGTGGTTTCCCTTTCAAAACGATTTCCACACACATCAAACCCATTATGTTCTGATACGCGCCCGGTGTCGATCGAGGGTATTTGGTCGGTGTCGACCGATGGTATCTGGTCAGTGTTGATCGATGGTATCTGGTCGATGTTGATCGATGGTATCTGATTTGTGTCGATCGATGCTGCTTCTGCTGGCCTTTTATCGACTTCACCTCTACATCTTGACCCTCTCTGAGAAGCTACTGCAAACATATGATCATCAAATACCCCATTGTAGGAACCTAGATGCGTACCTCTATTTGGTGGGATAGGAAATTCAACTTCCAATATAGCACAAGAAACCACAAACTTCACAGGGTCAGGTATCAACTTCTCTCTTTTGTCAATCCCAGCAGCTTCTTCTTCACAAACAGGTGGTTGCAAATGTTTTGGAACAGCAAGCTGTGAACCCTTGGGCTTGTGCATTCTCTCCTCAATCGTTTATGGTTCAGTCGTGTAACCTGGCTCTTCGTCCAATGATGGGTGTCGATCGATATCAGGTGGTGTTTGTTGATCGATGCTCTCCTTTGGGTGTCGATCAATTATGTGCTGTTGTTGTCGATCATTGGTCTCCCATTGATGTTGACTGATGTCGTCTTGTTGGTGTCGATCGATATATGGTGTGTACCATAGATAGATACTGCCAACGAAAGAGGTTTCAGGTGGGATCAATTGCTCTTGTTCTTGTGTATTGACATCCTGCTGACTGGTGTTCACTGTTGGCCTTTCTGATGAGCGGTATGCATTTGGGCTTGACATGGGCAGGTGTCGATCGATGCTCAGCTCTTTGTGGATATAATCCAACCTCAGATTTAAGTATGATTTTGTCATCTGCTGAATTTATATGACTCGATCCAGAATAGATTCCATCCTATGATATATATGATTCTCGTCCTCTTCTGTACCCCGTTCCACCAATGAGACTTCATGTACAAAATCAGTTTTGTCCTCGATCTCAATGATTTTGTCATTATTCATAAAACCTGATTGCAACCTGTGAGTATCCATATTCCTGATACTGTTGCTAGACACAAATTTCTAAATCAGTCTCTTAGCTTCCTCTAGAGTCCTGGTTTTGAAGTTCCCTTTCACTTGCCTTATCCAGCATCATATGATACTGCACATTAATACCCTTGCAGAAGAATCTCAGCAGTTGAACCTTCGTGAAACCATGATACCCCCTAAATCTCTCCTAAGAACTTCTGAACCATTCAGTAGGTCCTTCAGAGAATGTCAAAATGTTGTCTCTTAGCTCTTCGGTCTTAGCTCTTCGGTCTTAGCATCATCAAAAAATTAGTCAGAAACACAGTCTTGACATCGTTACAGGTAGTAAGAGATCCTAGTGGTAGAAGTTTCAGGCAAACAACTGCATTCCCAGAGAGAAAATACTTAAATAACTTGCAGAGGAGATAGTCTGTAGTTCCTTCATGCTCTGGGATGCTAAACAAAAAATCCTCTAGTGTTTCAAGGTGGTCCATGGGATCTTCATGGGGAAGGCCATGAAAGGGGTGCTTGTGCACATGATTTAAGGTAGCCATCCCAGGATGCAACGCTCGACCGTGATCTTGGACTTCAAGAGAGGCTTACTTCCCGACGGGGACCTCTACAATGAGTTGACTAAATATCAATGAAAGACCATGGAAGACGTAATATCCTGAGCCTGGGCACAAGTAAAATGGGAAGAAGACGTCGCAAACCGTTCTAAGGTCCCTCAAAAGCACGGGAAAAAAGGGACCATAAATGATAGAGATGAGAAATCCTATCAGAAGTTTGAAAAGGAGGCAAGAAGCAGGAATCGGGGCAGGTACCAAAACCAGCCCCTGAAGAAGGCTGAAAGGATGACAGATTCCACCTGGCCAGACATCTCCCACCTCTCCATCTTAAAACCCAAAATTATCTGTTGCAGATTGGCCCGCAGGTCAAGTGGTCTCAGAATAATAAAGCACCAACTTCCTTCCAGAATCTGAACCGGTGGTGCGACTTTCACAATTACCACAGTCAGAAAACGGAAGACTGCATCGCACTTAAGATGGAGGTTAACGAACTGTTGAAGAAAGGACACCTACATGAGTTCCTCTCTGTCTGGGGTAAGAATCTCCCCAATAAGGAGAAAACAAACCAGCCCACTATAGCTTCCCCTGCCTCACCACCTTGACATGATAAGGTTATCAACGTCATCTCTGGGGGCTCAGAAGTAAGTGGTGTAAGCCATGCAGCCGCGAAGAAGAGAACCAGAAACACCAAGAACGGCCAAGAAGATAAAAGACCAAAGCGACTTCTCGTAGGAACAGACAAAATACATTTCATGGCCAAGGAGAAGAAGAAGGTCGTAACTTCCCACCATGACCCCCTGGTCATATCGCTCACTGTAGCAAACTGCCTAGTAAAGAGAATACTGGTCCATGTTCGGGAAAAATACTCTGGTATGAAATTCCTCCAGGCCTCGGGCCGGACACCTGCCTCTAGCTTCCTGCTAAGAGAAGCCCCGGCTTCGACCTTGCATCCATCCCTGTCTCCGAGTAAAATGTAAGTTTTCTACTTAAGGGAATTCTTCCATATTTTCGGATATGGAAGAGTTTAACATAATAACCAACATTTGCTCGTCTATATAAGAGCAGCCTAAACCCTAGAATAAGATATCGACATTCTAAGACTAAGATATTAGAGCTAGGCGGCTAGAACTATGGTTTATACACCAAACATTGTAGTTCCTGCTCATTCATTCAATAAAACATCTCTTTTTCAATCTCTATTTCTTTGGTTCTTCTTGTTTATGTATCGTTATGTGGTGCCATAAAAGACACTACCTAAAAATACCCTAACAGTTTGGCGCTAGAAGAAGGGGGGATAATCTAAGCTACGTGACAATGGAGATAAGAAGAAAGAAGGGCATCCTCCAGCTACTCCAAGGGAGATCTAGTTACTAACTCGACTCAATGCTTTACAAACCAAAATCACCGAGCTATAGAAAGCTCAATATTTAACCGTCGAGAATCCAGAACTTATCTCAGAAGTTCAAAAATTGAAGGATACTCTGAACGAGCACACCAAGCAGCTTGAACTGAGTGCGGAGAAGCTTTCACAGATCAAATTCGAGAACCTCTTCCTCCGAGGCGAGAATCAAGATCTCAATGCCACGAGCTAGAAGAGACGACAATTCCGGAATAGAGTTTGACTCATGCAGTCTCTCGAAACACCCATCACCAAAGACGGCGATACACGACATCCTCCACCATGTAGCAGAGACGCCTCTGCAGGAACTGATGCTCCAAAGAAAACCCGAGCTGATACCATGGAGGATAATGACTCCGAGATGGAAACCGATGAGGAGACACCCAAGGAAGTTAAAGCACTGTCCATTGTAACTGTTTTCTCAAGCAGTGGTTCTCCAAGAAGTTTGACGTCATCCAGTCCATGGTCCAGAGAGGCTCCCAGGAATAGCTCCCCCGATCCGGATAAGCTACCCTAATTCCTACACCTACACTCCCTTCGTGGATGAGATAGAATCGATTGAGATGCCAAGGAAGTTCTTCTTCCCCAACATGAGGATGTACAATGACACATGCGACCCAGACAATCATGTGGCTCAATACAAAACAAAAGTTGCTCACTGTAAAATTCCAAAGAGAGCTGAGAGAGGCGCCTATGTGCAAAGGTTTCAGTTCAACCCTAACGGGCCAGCTCTGCAGTGGTACATCAACCTACATAACGGGTCCATACGCTCCTTTGCCATCCTCACCGACAAATTCATGGAGCAATTTGTCAGTAACATAAGCCTCGAGAAGATGGGCGATGATCTCTACGATATCCTCCAACCCTGAGTTGAGCCTCTGTGCAGGTACATAGCACGCTTCAATCAAGAGAAGGTAGCCGTCCCAGATGCAACACCTCTACAGTGATCTCAGCCTTCAAGAGAGTCCTACTGCCCAACATGGACCTCTACAAAGAGCTGACCAAGTATTAGTGCAAAACTATGGAAGACGTGTTATCACGAGACTGAGCGCAGGTAAAGTGGGAAGAACAAACCATGAGCCATTCTAAAAACCCTCTGAAGCAAGATAAGAAGGGAACCAAGAACGATAGAGGCGACTGAGACGAGAAATGCTATTCGAAGCCTGGGAAGGATACATGAAGCATGAACCGGGGCAGATGCCAAAATCAACCCTTGTTAAAGGCCGAGGGAATGGCAGTGTCTACTTGGCCAGATATCTCCCACCTCTCTATCTTAAAACTGGAATTGATCAACGTTTTGAGGTAGATGGGTCTGAAGGTCAAGTGGCCTAAGAAGATTAAAGCAACAAGTCTGGCCCTTGAATCACCACTCTAGGTAGATTCACACCAGCACCAATCGAAAAAACTGGTGATTGCATAACCCTTGTCAGGGTCGAAGTCACACCAGCATGAGATAAAAGTCTGATAGTGGCTTTCTGCAGGAAGTAGAGTGCAGCATGATAAGATTTCGATAGTGTCCTACTTCTGAGTGATATATGGAGAGGTCTAAGCTGAGATCGGAAGCAGCCTACCTAAGGGAGGGTAGTACAATCACGAAGAAAACAACCTTCGGGATCCATAACAACCTCCGGGTTCGAAACAAAAATCTATGGACACATAATGGAATTTCATTAGTAACCTACCTAAGGGTGGTAGAGTATGATGTTAACTTATACCTATATCAAAGATCACAGACTTGCACCATTCACATCGTTTGTAACCCGCCTAAGGGGGGTGGTATACAATACATATCTCTACATTTAAGTTCACAAACTTATTCTCATCGACAAAGGCCTGCATAAAGGAGGCCAAAGTAAGTTATCAAGAAAGCCTTCAGGCTCAAAATTCTAATCTATAGATCTATGTTATTCTCGGTAGTATCCCACCTAAGTGAGGCAGACTATGACACTGGAAAGCAACCTACGGGTTTAACGTCCGATGGATTCTCAGTTCAGAAGCTGCCAAGCTCCGAATCAAAAAGGAGATCTAGCACCTCTAGGATTCTTCTAAACGGCCTCCAGGTCAACAAGAATCAAACATGAGTTTCTCCCCAGGGAAAGCAACAATGAAAATCGAAGGGTCTTAAGGGCGAATGGGCTTATGAAAACATAACTCTACAGATTTATAGGTTATCATGGTGGAGAAACCCCCTTGAAATTTAATTATACTAATCCTAAAATAAGCATAGTAGACATGCCCCTATTTTTAGACCCTTCTAGGGGCATTATAGAAGCAAAAGTAAGAGAGAAGAATCAAGCCATCCGCAAGGGAAACAACGTACTCCAAATAATTATCACAAGAAAAAGAAAAAAAGCTCGGAGTTACATAAAGACCCTAGTGGAGAGTGTTACAGCCATTAAAACACCAACGACAAAAAAGTGAAAATCACAAAGAATCTCTTAGCAGGAAGGATCCTCAGAAGGCCGCGATCCCCTCGCATAGTTCGAAGTAATCATCGGAGGAAAAGTCCCCGGATATCCACCCTCTCCCACCAAAAGCAAGAATTGACGCTATTCCTCTTCTTGATTCCAGTGTCCAGTCTGTGAATGACAAACCTCCCCACCCTAAGGCGGGGTCGTCCATGGGTCGTCCCCGCTCTAGGGTTGGGTTGACCGTGGATCGTCCCTGCCCTAGGGCAGAGTGGTTTGGTGGACAAAACTCCCCACCCGAGGGCCGGATGTCTCACGAGCCAAACCACCCAGCCCTAGGGTGGGTACGTTGCTTAACAAACCACTTCGACCCCGCACTATGGCGGGAAGGTTTGTCCACCAAACACCTGTGGGAACTGATTTCTACACCGTCAATTTCCTTGAACTTTAGGAAGTCATGAAGCCGTAACTTTCTCAGGAGATCCCGAATAATCTGCTTTAAACCAAACGCAACACAATCAAACGATGAGAACAAACGAAATAGTAAAGAATTGATAAAATAAAAGGAGAGCGAAAGCAATCTTATTCTGAACCTGTGTTTAAGAGTTTACAAGAAGGAAAGAGCCTTGGCCACAAGATCTGTTGGCGAGATCCTAGTTCTAATAACCTAAGACTGCAAATCCCTAATCGAGTAGTACCTTGATATCAAAAATGGAAATAAAAGCCTATTGCTATAAGTTTTCTATGAATGCTAAAACTTTATATCTTTGTCTCCAGCCTCGTCTTCTCTTATATACTCGTACGCAAGGCGGTTTTGCGCTTCCTTTACTGCCCTTGGTCGAGTTTATCACTTCAGGAATATTCCTTTTTTCTCTTGATCTTCATGGTAATCTTTGGAAACTTTCCATTTATCTTCTGATTTCTCCATATTTATCTTTGTGTGAATAAAGATAGACCGTCCTAACACCATTGGGCTAGGTTTCATGTGAAAATTTAAGCGGGCCTATTAGTCGCGTATTAGACCTCTCAGGCTATTTTCCGACTTTGAGTGTTTTTCCGCTTTCTCCGAAAGACCATCTTTGATACGACGTTAATTTTAAGCATGGGTTCAAACTTCTAATAGAGCTTAGGCAACTTTGGAGTTAAACTGACCGTTTCCATTTTATACGATCGGTTTGGACTTTATACAAAAAACGAGTCTTTGCGGTTTTTATCGTAAAGTTCCAACGGTAACTCCGATTGAGATGAAACGAAAAGAATTTTGATCGCGATTTGAATAGGAATGCAAAGGAGAGACACATGTCGCCATATTTAGGCCCAGGCTTGGAGATCAGAGGTCACCATATGGCAACCCAGACTCGGAGAGTCTAGGTTGACATATGGCGACCCGAACTGTGAGGGTCTAGGTCCCCATTTGGCGACCTGTTATCCTGGTGAGCAGGTTGCCATATGGCGACCCGTAACTTGTGTGTGCAGGTCGCCATATGGCTACCTATGCTATGCGTGTGCAGGTCGCCATATGGCGACCCGTGCAGCTCGTGTGCAGGTCACCATATTGCGACCTGTGCTCTGAGTTTGTGGGTTGCTATATGGCGACCCGTGCTTTGTGTGTACAAGTCGCCATATGGTGACCTATGCTTTGCGTGTGCAGGTCGCCATATGGCAAACCGTGTTTTGCGTGTGCGGGTCGCCATATGGGGACATGCTTTGCGAGTGCGGGTCGCCATATGGCGACCCATACTTCCCAAGTGCAGGTCGCCATATAGAGACCCGTGCTTGCAGGGTGGGGGTCGCCATATGGTGACCCATGCTTCCGAAGTGTAGGTCGCCATATGGCAACCAGTGCTCTGTGTGTGTGGGTCGCTATATGGCGACCCGTGCTTTGCATGTGCAGGTCTCCATATGGCGACATGTGCTTTGCGTGTGTGGGTCGCCATATGGCGACCCATGCTTTGCATGTGCGGGTCCCCATATGGCGACATGCTTTGCGAGTGCGGATCGCCATAAGGCGACCCAAGCTTACCAAGTGCAGGTCGCCATATAGAATTTGTCTCTCTCATTCACTCCCATTTGTTTTTTTTGCTTATTTTACTATTTAAAATCATGTCTACCAAAAAGAGAGCTTCTAAGAAAGTCGAGATCTGTCATATTAGTAATGACGATGCTCGAAATGACGAAGAAGTCATCCAGAAACCTGAGTTTGTTCCTTATTTGGTTGACCCTTGGGATGTCAAGGCCTATTGGGCTGCTTCATGTGAAGGCTTGACCCCTCCACCTGAAGCGCAATTTGCTAGCAGTCCTCCCCGTCGGTGGGACCGAAGCCTTCCGATCAAGAGCTTGTACCCATTCCTAGACACTGTTTGAGAGTTCAGCCTTGTTTCAGAAGACGTGGAGTTGCGGATTCCACGACAAGGCGAAAGGGCAGATGATTCCCCGGTGGGCTATTTCACCTATTACGAGGCGCATATTGTGCATTGTGGAGGGTTCCAGGATGGTCAATGCGGTTAGTAATTCAATCTTCGCTTATCTCTGCCATATATTCTTTCGAGTTATGTTTCCTTAGCTTTGAACCTGTACAGGGACTGCTCTCATTCAACTCGGCTTTCGAGGCGAGCTATAGTGAGGTGAGACTCTGCCGTTTCAAGGCTAAGAGGGCAGAGAGCGAGGTTGCTCTTTTCTGAGAACAGGCTACCGCCCGAAACGAGGCTTTGGAGAGGAAGCATGTTAAGGAGCTTCATCGTGCTGAAAGGTGAGGGAAACGTGAAGTCGCTGCGGTGGTCGCTGGTCATGCTGCTCAGTTCAAAGCTAAGTTAAAAAAGCTTAGGGAAGCCCAAGAGCTTATGGATGATTTCAGAGAGTGTCATGGAGTCGTTGGTTCCTTGTCACAGACAAGGGTCGAGGGCTATGTTTTACAAGCTGAGATGGACACGATGACCAGCTATATGGGCGAGTACGAATGTGCCAATGCTAGGGTCCCTCCTCTCTAGGAGAAGGACCTGGGATGTTGGGATCCTATCCCAGTTTCCCCTGATACGGAGGAGACCATGACCGGGGTGAAGAGAGGGTTGAGGTTAATCAGTCACTCGGCACATTTGATCATTCGATTTCGGGAAATTTTGAGCTTGACCCTTCAATGATCCGTTTGTGACTATTTTTAAGTTTTAGTTGTGTCGGGCAGAATGTGGTCGTTTTTAAGTTTATGCTTAGGCCAAATGTGCCTGTTTTTTATTTGGAACTTGCCATACGTGGCTTCAAATCCCTGCCTTTAATGGCTTATATATTGAAAAACAGTTCATATTTTAGAGGGAAGAACGTGAGTTGTCATTTCGCATCTAACTCGTATTTGGGTATTGTTCTATTCGTTGCTCGTTCTTGATGCGTGGAAAAGTTCCATGAGCGTTTAGATGTGAACGAAGAGACATACTTTCAGGATCTTGTATCTTTAGATACTCATGCCTTGAGACGTTAGAGACCAGTGTGCTGGGTTTAACGCAAGACGTAGGTTTACATTCGGTTAAGGCTATGCGATGACTAATCGGCTTTTGTTTTGCATGTTTTGATTTCAACCTGATTCCGTACCGCTTTAAAGTCTGTGATATGTTCTCGCCTTATACGACTTGTATGGTCGGAATCGAGCATCTCTCCAAGGACAATTATTAAGTCTCCTTGAAGTGCTGACCAAAATTTTATATTTTTTGTGCGCAAGAATCCTAGTCGGATGTATGAGAACCGTTCGTGAGAAAGGTTAGGTGTGTCTGTTTAGGACGGCTAATGTACTCGTCGGGGCCAATCGACGAGTAAGGTGTAATAGCGAGTGCTCGTTTATGATTATAGTCGCGTGCGGACTGTTTCTGAATTTTAAAAATATATTTTCAGAGGTTTCATGCGATGTCTCGCATTATGCTCTGAAAGTATAAGGTGTGTAAGTTGACGATTCCAGGTGTGAACTGATGTTTGACCTTTTTGAGGACAGGGACTCGATGGTGTTTTTCCACTATTTTTCTTGCGCGTTCGCCGACTGATCCAAAGGAGTCGTGAAATCGAGTCTTCTTCCTAGGAGCCTAATGGTCCCGCGAGGAAAGACAGCTCGGGTTCTCACAGTTAGGGTTTTCGCGAGAGATCCCATGAGCTTATCCTGCTCTTCCGCCCTTTTTCATAGGCGGAGATCAGTTTTTTCATCTCCTCGACTGCCGTGGTGTTGGGGTTAGAGTTAACAGCGGGAATGTTGGTTAGAGGAGTGTTGTCGACGTTATCACAACTCGAGTCGTCGTGAGGCTGTTGGTTGTTGAGATCGTTAGCTGACATGCTTGACTGAGCGTTATGTGGTTGCGAGAAATATTAATCTGTAAATCCCCCTCCTTTTAGCGCCAAACTGTGGGAACCGATTTCCACACTGACGATTTTCGTAATCTTTAGGAAGTCAGGAAGCCCTAACTTTTCCAGGAGATCCAGAATAATCTGCTTTAAACCAAACACAACGCAATCAAAAAATGAGAACAAACGAAATAGAAGGAAAGAGCCTTGGCCACAAGAGCTGTTGGTGAGATCCTAGTTCTAATAACCTAAGAATGCAAATCCTTAATCGAGTAGTAGCTTGATATCAAAAACAGAAATAAATGCCTATTACTCTAAGTTTGCTATGAATGCTCAAAATTTTCTATCTTTGTCTCCAGCCTCGCCTTCTCTTATATACTCGTTTTGAAGGTGGTTTTGGGCTTCCTTTTCTGCCCATGGTCGAGTTTTTAACTTCAGGAATATTCGCTTTTCTCTTGATCTTCATGGTTATCTTTGAAAATTTTGCATTTATCTTCTGATTTATCCATATTTATCTTTGCGTGACTAAAGATAGATCCTTGTAACACCAGTTGCTAGGTTTCGTGTGAAAACGTAAGCGGGCCTTTTAGTCGCGTTTTAGGCCTCTCAGGCCGTTTTCTGCTTTTTACGAAAGACCATCTTTGATACGACGTCGATTTTAAGCATGGGTTCAAACTTCTCTTATAGCGTAGGCAACTTTGGAGTTAAACCAACCGCTGCCGTTTTATGTTACCGGTTCAAACTTCTGCGCGTGCAGGTCGCCAAATGGCGACCCATGCTTTACGTCTGCAGGTCGCCATATGGTGATCCATGCTTCCCGAGGGAAGGTCACCATATGGAGACCCGTGCTTGTAGAGTGCGGGTTTCCATATGGTGACCTATGCTTCCCAAGTGCAGGTCGCCATATGGCGACACATGCTTCCCAAGTGCAGGTAGCCATATGGCGACCCTTTCTTGCAGGGTGCGGGTTGCCATATGGCGACCTGTGTTTGCAAGGTGGGACTCGTCGTACGATGGCTTGATCATTTTTTTTTTTGAAAACTTTCGTGAACCGAAGCTTTGGAAGAAGCATTTCCTAGGGACTTGAGCCGTTGATTTTGTTGTGAACAATTTTGACCCCTTCACCACCCTGCGTTAGGACGGGGACGATCCACGGATCAGTCTATCCTGTCCTAGGGCAGGACACACTATTACTCGAGCTTTCTGATTCAGGGCCAAACCATGCATTAGCTCTCATAACCCAGATCAAATGAGCCCTTGTTTCGTCTCGATCGGACCAACCATTGGATTTTTACGATGAAAACCGCAAGACTCGTCTTTTTTAAAAATCCAAGAATCATTTGAATACTATGGTTAACTAAACAACGTTGTTATTGTGACTATGCATCAATTTACCGTTGTCTCGAGGAAACAAATGGTTAGCCTTATACGAAAGATGATTTCTCCGAAAGAAATCGTAAAAAATGTCTAAGTCAGAAAATGGCCCAAAAAGGATCCAAACATGGCAACGGCCCACTTACTAAATCTGCACGAAAAAACGAGCCGCTATGATGGCCTACTTGATTTGTAAAGAGATAAGGGGAAAAAGAGATTAATGTCATGTTTGGAGATAACAGGAAAACGCGACCGACCTTGGAGGAGTATATAAAAGAAGCCCAAACAAAACATGAAGGGGATCCGAGACTTACACCTAAGAGACTCATGTTTGCATTAGAGAATTTAGGACCTAGGCGGATAGACTAGCAAAGTTGGTACTTACAACGTTTTCTGGTTCTGGTCTGCGATTCTCGTTGCTAGGGTTTCTTTGTTTGATCTTGTCCTCAGCAGTACTTTGTAACTCTTTTGTTGTCTATCCCTTTTTGTATTTATGTGTTTACGCATATAATCCAGACCTCAAGGGAAGTAGGGTTTTCCCTGCTTTCCTCCATTCATCAAAATCGACGGTGTGAATTTTGGTTCCCACAGTCGCTTAGACAAGCGTTAGCGAGTTTGGTCGACTTGTTCACCAGAGTTAATTAGATCAGTTCTCACATTTCTCTAAAAACCTAGCTCAAAGTAGTCTATTCGGGTGTAGAACCTACAACCGTAGTTGTCTACAATCCTAAGATCAGGGTTTTAGTTAGCTACCCTAGAACAAAAGCATTAATAGCATCTCTTTGAAGGATAATCGCCTTAGCAATTATATATTTTGGGCTAATCCCTCTTAACCTATTCAACCCTAAATCTAACAGAAGAACTACACAAACATACCAAAGCAATTCATAACGACAAGAATGATATAAAGCATAAGATAGATAGAAAAATTGGAGTTCTACTAAAAAGCTCTGAAGGAGTCTTGGATCTTCTCTCCAACTAGTAATAATACCAAGGTGTTTGCTGTTAAAAGTAAAAAATAAGAAAGTGTCGTCAAGCAATGTGTTTTGCCAGAACAATGGCAAAACACTTATATAATAGGTTAAAGTCGGTTAGGGATAATCTTGTAAATTAGTGGAACTTAGGCTTTAAGTCGGCTGAGAAACTCGCAAGTCTTTGCGTGTCCCGCCGTCGATCACAAACTATCCGTCAATCGACGGTTGACTCTGAATGTCAACCTTGGACAGGTTCGATGGTTAGCTACGAGCTTCTTCTATCTTTATTTCCAAAATGACCTGAAATCACCACTTTTCTCCAAAACACTCCTGAACCTGAAAACTTACTAAAAATACTTAAAACATAATAAGTCTATCTTAAACCATCATATACCATGGGTAAAAACAGGTTATATCCATGTTATATCAAGTTCCCCAAACTTATCTTTTTGCTTGTCCTCAAGCAAAACAAGAGTAGTCTTAATGAAAGAGGTTTGAAAACAGCTGGGACTTACACAATTTAAAACTCACTATCATCACCTCTACAATGTTGCGAGCCACATCAAATCAATCACAACTTAAGAGACATTTTATATGCCATATCCTAGCTTAGCAACCAAGTCTATCTAAACAGAAACTAAGCTAATAGTGTATGACTAGCTCCTCAGTTAACCTCATTTCTTACATATAAAAATTTGTAGGCTTTACCTTGGGAATATCAATCAGAGGACTCATGGGCTCAACTCAAGCAAGTATATGGACCAATAGGTAGTCTTCTCTGATCCATTTCTTTCCTCTTTTTCTTTTCTCTGAATCTTTTTATCTCATTCCAATGAACAATGATGCTGATGCAATCTATCTTGTTCACCTTTATTTCGATTTTATCTTTCTTTTTCTCTCTTTTGACAAAGTGTAAGCGAACAATCGGGTTACAGGTAATTTAAATATCCCCCGCTTTCAGTAATGTGTGATCATTCTTGTCTGATTTAGAATAATGGGGTCATAGTAATTTACCTACCCCCTCTGCATCTTTCAGGAAATCAACTCAATGTTTTCTTTTTTCTTTTTCTAGATGCTAAAGAGAGAGAGAGAGAGAAGGGAACCATAAACAAACAGACTATTACCTTCCAGACTTGCAGGAGGAACCCAATCCAATGTATTCCAAGCCCCAAGACAAGCAGATTAAGTTCATTTATATTAGAGGTCAACTTTGATTCCTTCAAACATTCTCAGCAATTATGGATGAATGGCAGGTGATCCACTTTGGCATCTCTAGTATACTCTGCAGTCAGTAAGTTTAAGAATGGTGCTAGAGAGTGGTTTAGGTAATAAGTGAAAATTGAAAAGTTCATCATCCACTTCTTGATTCAATAAAACTTAAAAATCAAATAAAAATCAAAAGGAAACACTAATATCAGTAAACCTCTACCAAGACTTAAATCACACTATCCCCAGAGTTCATTTACTCGAAGTTCGGTGGGAAAGTAAATCATAAGGACGAAATTTAACAAGGAAGAACGATATACATGCTTGTTGATGTCAGTGTTGATTGAGAAAGTGGTGTGTGTGTCGATTGATGCTCGTGGTATATTGTCGAACGATGTCACCCATGTCTCGTCGGTCGACGCTTAGAATAATCATTTCCTTGAATATATATTTTATTTTTGAAAATGAATAGTACCTTGCATTTTGTTCGGCGTCAATCGACGTTGCTGCCGAACCGTCAATCAATGTGTATGCTACGTCGTTGCTCGATGGTGCAGTGATATAGTTTATTTATTACCAGTTTTAGGCCATGTTATAGGCTCTATTTAGGGTCTATTATGTGTGTCTAGGCTATGTTTTAGAGTATTTAAAGGTCCAGGGACGTTTTGGAAATGTATGAGATACTTAGAGCTTTTTGGGGCATTTAGAGGAGAAGAATCCATAGCTGATTATCTAAGGAGTCGAAGAAGCCATCGATTAACGACACACACTTGGAGTCGACCAATGATTGAAGACTAAGAACGATCGGTGCATCACACTTGCCATCGATCAACGTCAAACTCGCAGAGAACAGATTTCAAGCCCAAGTCAGAATGACAAAAATGCCCTGGACGAGTTTTGACCTGAGTTTAGGGTTCTATATTTACCCAATGAATTAGAGACTGCAAAAAAAAAAGAGAAGAAAGATAATTCTATCATTTTGTATTACATTTCCTGCTTCATATTCCTTATAATCAATTTGGCTTGAAACCCTAGATCTAGCATATTTACATTTACATCTAGTTAATTAATAGCATATTTCTATATTTGCATCATTAGCATATTTTCATATTTGCATTAGTAGCATATTTTCATATTGCATCCTACTTCTTGATAAAGAATATTTCCTTAATTATTCAACACATATATATATATATATATAATTACCTAGCTTAGCCTTTAGAAATAAGAAATCTATTGTGTGCAATTGCTTTATGTAGATTCGATCCCTAAGTACCACATCTGATCTCTCTTAGCAAGAGTATTGTTTTGTATGTTAAAATTATGGTTAATTTGATAGTTAACTATTTAGGATATTTATACCCTGCTAGAACAATAAACACACACCATGTCAAATTTAGCGCCATCGTCGGGGAGCATTGATCGTCTATCTCTGACCCCGGCTGACTTGAACATATGTTCCGCAAAGAAAGATGACAAGCATCAATCGACAGCACATGTACCGCGTCGACCGACACTTCTTCACGGAACGTATCGTCCGACATCCGAACTCTAGCATCAACCAACACTGATCACATCGCATCAATCAACAACAACTTACCCGCATCGAACGACAGAAGCAGACGAGTTCAGATGGTTGCAACTTTAATATTGGTTAGGGATGAGAATGAAGACCTGCATGAGCCTGACGGTCATCTGTGTAATGCGGCAGGTCAAAAGATAGACGATCAAGGGACCATAATCCCTGATACAGAAGCAGAATCATATGCTGCAGAAGCTCAACCGGAAGCTAATGCCCAAGCTGCCCAGAGAACACTAGCTGACTACAACCGTCCAGACTAGTTCTACGCCAAAATATCTGCATTCGTCCTCCAGCTTTTCAGAGACATGATTTTGAAATTAAGCCCGCCTTCTTCGGACTTGTAGCACAAACACCCTACCATGGGTTGCGACATGAGCACCATATGGATCATTTGGAGCAATTTTAGGATCTAGTGACTGCTATTAAAGCCAATGGAGTCCCCGAAGATTATCTCTTTTGTAAGCTCTTCAAATACTCACTTGGCGGAGAAGTTTCATATTGGCTCAAGCAGTCACCACTAGGATCCCTGACATCCTGGACTGACATAAAGAACGCTTTCTTGCGTGACTTCTTTGAGGATGCAAGAGCAAAAGACTTGAGGAGCAAGATTGCTATTTTTCACAAGACCCTTCAGCATCTTTCAGAAACTTCTGAATCAGATTCAAATCATACATGAGAGATTGTCCACATCATGGGTTCAACGAAGTTCAGCTTCTCAGCACTTTCTTTAGAGGTATTGGATTACGGTAACAGATGGCTTTGGACACAGCTAGTGAAGGAAATTTCAGCACCAGGAGTCCTGAAAAAGCTACAAGATTGATTGAGAATCTAGCATCCAGCAGCAGCACCAAGAACACAGACTTTGAGAGAAAGAAATCAAGTCCAACATTGAGCAAGGAGCAGATTGAAGAATTCAAGGTAAAACTGGTTAGTGTTCAAAAATTTCTCAGAAAGCAGGTCACTTTTGCAGAAATAGAAGCAATAGAGTCTAGAGGTGATGAGATTGAAGAAGAGGATGTGAACTACATTGATGGGAATGGTTTCCAAAGACAAGGGAAACCAAGTTTCAACAAGAACTCCTATGGGAATGGTCAAAGAAGTAATTTTAATTAGAGTTCATAGCAAAGGCCATTCAACAACAACATAGCTTATGAATCTTCTTACTACCGGAACCCTCCTCCAGAAGCTCATGAAGCAAGATCGAAGCAATGGTTGACAGAGTTTTAGAGGGACATCAGAAGAAGATGACTGTGGATTTCAATGGAAAGATAGATGGACTGTACCTCAACCGCAACACCAAATTCAAAAATTTGAACACCCATGTAAAGAAGCTGGAGAATCAGGTGATGCAAACAAGTGAAACTATCAGGAGACATGAGAGACTGATCAAGGAGAAAATAGAGGCTGGACAGAAGCACCACGTCAATGCATTGATTGATGATGATTTTGGGTAGAAGTCAAGAGAGAAAAGCTACAAGAGGGGGATTTCTGTGTAGAAAATTTGAGTTTGTTCGACAGGTTGCACAAACATCAATCGACGCAAGTCATGAGAATCGACTGACGGTACCTGTGGAGTTAGTAGAATCGGAGAAATCCTTGACCATCGATCGATGGAGCGATCATAGAATCAGTCGATGGTTCCCAACAACAAAACGAGTTCATCTACCACAGGTCACGAACATGACAACTCCAGCGCAAATGATCATTCTGAACAAGAAAAGTGACCCTGGAAAGTTTGTGGTGCCATGTTTGATCAAAGGTCACAGGTTTCCCAATGCCCTCTGCAACATTGGGTCATCAATGAGCATCATACCCTGAGCCATGGCAGAAAAGTAGAACCTAAGAGTGGAGCCTTCTAGTGACTCGTTCGTTTTTGTGGATTGCTCCAGAGTGGATTCAAGGGGTATTTGTAGAGATGTCCTACTGCAGATTCAGGATGTCCTAGTCTCGATAGACTTCCATGTGATGGATATCAAGATCAATTGGAACACTTCACTACTACTTGGGAGAGCATTTATGGCTACTCTGGGAGCTATCTGCGACATGAAGACTAACAAGTTGTGCCTTTCCTTGATTGATCTTAATTTTAATTATGAAATTTATAAGAATAAACTTACCCTCATGAAGTTGTGTAATGATGCAGAACTTGTGGCCACATGCTTCTGCGACTATGAGTTCAATGGTGGAGCATCGATCGACACCCAACCCAGAGCATCGATTGACGCGTTTGCCGTTCAGCAATCGGTCGACACCCACCCTTCGTTATCGATCAATACACCTACTCCAGAACCGATTAACACCTTCCACGCAGATGGCAGTTACACACCAGCCTACCTCGAGTACAACGAAGATTGCAGAGAAGAAGAAATATTTGAGTATCATGCTATTGTTATGGAAGAAGCTGGTGTTTTCAAGTTTCCCATCCACTCAGGAAATCGACATCGATCGACGACAACCATTCACCATCAATCGATACTGACCAAAAAGCAGAGCCCGAACTAGATTCAGCTGCAGAACGAGAGAAGACATATGGTCATCTTAGACCAGATGAGTTCAGAATTTTTTGAGACCCAGAGGGGCGTGCATGAAATCTTTATGGGAGAATCCTACATACATCCAAGGAGGATGTAGCAGATGCCCTTATTGTGGCTAATGGATCGGGCAAATTATTTGGACAACAACAACATCCATCGATCGACGCACGCATTACAGCGTCGATCGGAATTGAGGAGCAGAAGAATGAACCATATGTAATGTTCCATACACTTCTAAACATCGTAGACCGATCGATGATAGACAACGTGCATCGATTGACAACACCCCTCCAAAGTTACACAAACTTCGTACTTCCATTGCCTACGATTTTAAAGAATCATCATCGATCGACGAGATCAACCCATCATCGATCGACAAGTGTTTCGAGCAAGGTGCGAGAGCCTATGATGCTTTCCAAAAAAAACTGTTAGTGGAGGAAGACCTCCTAGGGATAAGAGACATAGAGCTAAAGAGAGATCCAAAAAGGATCTTTTGTGTATAATCCTGCATAATCTTGAATGTTATCAGTTCCGGTACGTATACCAAATAATATAATTCGGATGAGCTTCTCCCAATTATGTCTGGTAATAGGACAAAAGAATTTTCCATTGGGAAAAGAAAGATGTGTATGGCATCTACAGAGATGATGCACGAGCTACAGGCGGAAGAATAGTAAATGTGCAAACTAAAGACATAAGAGCAGTTCTAGAGAGAGCTACTATGTTTGAGCAGAGCTACATATGTTTACCAGAACATGCATCAAATATCAGTATGTCTATGGAGAATCAAATGATATACAACAAAGCAGAGATTGATGATATTGTGCATGAGATCTACAAAGCTCAAGTGATGTCACTAGATGATTTCTACAAGAGGCTTGATAATGTCAACTATCCTATAGACAACTGCCTCACCGGTTTGACTACACGCATGGATGAGATGAAACAAGATTTGGATACTATACAAAGACAACATGCGATAAGGAAAGACAAACCGGCATCAATCGACGGTACCCTATGACCATAGATCAACACTGAGCCAACATACAGAAGACATCAGCAGAAACACAATTGGAAGATAGGTTCAATGACATTGCATTTCTCAGAGCCTAATGAAGGAAGATATTTCTCAACAGTTGGAAGATATATCAGAGACTATAACTGTCAGACTTTGAATACTACAGCGCAGTATTGAGAACCTACAAAGGAGAATGCATTCAATGGAGGTTTCTAGAGAGGTTATAAGGAATGAGGAAACCAGAAAAATGAGGCAATGAGGAGCTTCATTAGCACATGGTTTCAGAAGAGCAGAAAAGATGTAAACACTTGTTTTCCAAGTGTTGATCCACCTCCAGACTAGTCAGAAAGTTCACAACGTTGGTTAAGACTATAACCAAGCGCTGAGTGGGAGGCAACCCACTGTTTAGTAAGTTTTAATTAAGTTTTTGATTATTTAGTCTAATTTTGGATTTCATTTTATTAATGCAGGATATTAAAAAGAAAAAAAAAACTGAGGAAGATTGTCTGGACAGAGCATCGACCTACACTTGATCACTGTCGATCGACGGGAGTAATCCTAGTATCGATTGATCGCCACTTAGCTGTGTTAATCGACGGTCACGATCAACAAACATGTATATCGTTTTTCCTTGTTAAATTTGGTCCTCTTCATTTATTTTCTTCACCAATCTCTGACTGTATAACACTGGTGATAGTGTTGTTTAAGTCTGGGGAGGTTTACTAATATTGTTTTCTATTTTGAGTTTTATACTTCAAAATAGAAGTAGAAACTTACAGGTGTGCCATCGATCTATTTTGAAGAAACACCATTGGTCAACAATGGACTGCGACCATCGATCGACCCCACCTGCCTACCATCAATCGACACTCTCTTACATAGAGAGGTATCGAGTTCTCTACTAAAGCTATTTACTTATGGTTTAATTTTTCCTAACCAATCCGGGATGGATTACACTGTCCCATTGGGGACAATGTAATTTAAGCCAGGGGGAGGTTCGCTAACGATATTTGATTTATTTTGAGTTTTATTTGCTATATAGATATATAAGTTTTCAAAAAGTTTTATTGAGTCAAGAAGGGGACTATGGTAAAGATTTATTATTGAGTAACCACACTTTAGCACCATTCTTAAAGTTGTTTGCAGAGATTACTAGAGATACCAAAGTGGATCATCCTGCCATTATATCACACTTTTTTAGAAAGTTTGAAGGAACCGAAGCTGATTTCCAACACTAATCCTGACATTATTTGATTGCTTTGGGGCTTGGTATACACTAGATCGGATTCCTTTTGCAAGTTTGTAGGTACAAGTCATTGCACCTTTGGTTCCCTTCTCTCTCTTTCTTCAGCATCTACTTAAAAGCTTAAAAGATTGAAATAATTTCCCGAGATGTAGAGGGGTAGGTACATCGCCAATGACCCCACTATTCTAATTCAGAGGAATGATCATACATTTTTGGAAGCGAGTGGTAGGTAAATTACCAACGACCCCACTATACGCCTACAATTATGGCCAAAACGAAAAAAAAATCAAAAATAAGATGGCAAGATGGACTGTATCAACATCATTGTCCATTAAGTTTGAGATCCAAAAAGATTTAGAGAAGAGAGAAAAGATGGAAGAAAGAGACCAAAGAAGACTTTTTGTCTGGTTGTTCAGATACTTGCAGAGGTAAGAGTCCATGTGTCCTTTGATCGATACTCCCAAGGTAAAGCTTGCACTTTTATTTTATGAAAAGAAATGAGATCAGTAGAGGGGGTGAGTCAGACTAGTATTTGCTAAGTTGTTGGTAGAATGGATTTGGTTGCTATACTAAGATAGGGTATATAAATTTTCTCTGTGATTGACTTGATAGGATATGGTTGCAACAAAGTAAGGTGAAAGTTATACTTAGACATTATGTAAGTCTTCGCTTTTCAAAATCTCTTTCACAAACATTGTTTGCTTGAGGACAAGCAAAAGGTTAGGCCTTGTTATAGGCTCTATTTAGGGTCTATTATGTGTGTCTAGGCTATGTTTTAGAGTATTTACAGGTCTAGGAACGTTTTGGAGATATATGAGATACTTGGAGCTTTTTGGAGCATTTAGAGGAGAATAATCTGTAGTTGATCATTTAAGGAGTCGAAGAAGCCATAGATCAACGAGACACACTTAGAGTCGACCGATGATTGAAGACTGAGAACAATCGATGCACCACACTTGCCATCGATCGACGTCTAACTCGTAGACAACAGATTTCAAGCCCACGTCAGAATGAAAAAAATGCTCTGGACTAGTTTTGACCTAAGTTTAGGGTTTTATATTTATACCCAATAAATTACAGATTGCAAAAAAAAAAAGAGAAGAAAGATAATTCTATTATTTTGTATTAGGGTTAGGAAAGAAAGAAGGAACTCCTTCAGAGTTCTCCTGGAACTCCTTTAGTTTTTATTTAATTTATACTTTATATCTATTTTATCTATGATTTTTGTGATAAAGATCATGTTTGAGTAGTTATCAAACTAGGTTTAGGGTTGAATGATAGCAATCATGGATTAGCCCAAAAGTAGGATTGCTAGGTTAAAGTTAATATTCACCAGTTCAGTTGTGCTTACTGCTTGCATTCTAGAGTAGCTAACTAGGATCTCAAAGATAGGACATGGACAACTACGAGAGTAGGTTATGTGCCAGAATAGACTTCATTGAACTAGGCTGTTAGACGAATGCGAGAGCTGTTCTAATAAGTCTGGTGGATTTATCAAATCTCGCCCCACACTTCCTTCTGATTTCACCATCGATCGACACCATGCCTTAGTCGTTATCCGATGGTCTTTCCTTTTGCTTCCATATGAGAGTTGGAGTTAAAAGGATCAAAATAGTTAACATTGAGCTTTAGTATATTTACCTTTCCGTGCTTCCTATTTCTTATAATCTATTTGGCTTGAAACCATATATCTAGCATATTTACATTTACATCTAGTTAATTAATAGCGTATTTCCATATTTGCATCATTAGCATATTTTCATATTTGCATTTGTAGCATATTTCCATATTGAATCCCTACTTATTGATAAGAAATATTTCCTTAACTAATTATCCACCACCTATATATATAATTACCTAGCTTAGCCTTTAGAAATAGAAAATCTATTTTGTGCAATTGCTCTCTGTGGATTCGATTCCTAAGTACTACACATGATCTCTCTTGGCAAGAGTATTGTTTTGTGTGTTAAGATTATGGTTAATTTGATAGTTAGTTGTTTAGGATATTTATAACCTGCTAGAACAATAAACACACACCATGTCACGCAGCTTCAGTGAAGTATTGAGAAATAATGCTAAAACTTACCTAACAGTGGGTTGCCTCCCACTCATCGCTTTGTTATAGTCTTTTAGCTTGACTTTTTGAAGGTTGTTTGGTTAGTATGGAGGTAGATGACCACTTGTTGGGAACACAAGTGTGTGCATCTTTTTTGCTCATCTCGAACCAGGTACCAACAAAACTTTTTATTGCTTCTTCACCTTTGGTTATGTGATGTTACTGTCTCTGGATAATCCATTATGTATAGTTCGATCTTTGCTGCAGCTCCTTTATTATTTTGCTTATCCAAGTAATGTTGTTGCTTGTCCATCGTCTGATGCATCTTCTCATACATCTTATCATGATCAGTCATTGCCTTTTTCATAATCTCCATGACTTACTCTCTAGTGTATATGTCTTCTTGTTTTGATGATGTAGGATGAAGTCAAGGCATCTGAAAACATCTATCATAATGTGGTAGACTGAGATACTTCCGTCCTGATTTATCATCCATATCCAATATTGCTTCTATATACTCGTTAGAAATATTTATGGTCCTTCCATCCAGTGTTTGTGCATTGCCATCTTCATCTATTTATACTCCATACTCATGAGGCTGCACTACACGGATCTTTCTTTTTGAGAGTATATAGAAGTTTCAACTGCAAAACTCGGGTAGCAGAGGTCTGGAGAATCAATTTCTTCATTCGTTGGGACACTATCGATCATTGCCTCCTAGTTGTTGTCGATCGTGGCTCCAATGTGATGATCGATGGCACATGTGCAGTAGCGATCGATGGTTCTCCATCCGATTTGCGTTCAGCTCCAGAATCAGAGTAACATACTGCTAAATCCTGGATCATCTCCAATCTCCATGTAGGACGTCTGTGACTTGACAACTTTTACTAGATCATAATAGACAGTAGGGTCAATGAGTGTCAAACACAACTTGTTAGTTTGCATGTTGCAGACTGCTCCTACAAAAGCCATTAAGGCTCTCCCAAGTAGTAGAGAAGGATTCCAGTTCAGCTTGATATCCAGTACATGAAAGTCTAATAGGACTAAGGCATTACCAATTTGCACCTCTAGGTTTCTGAAGATTCCTCCTGAGCTCCTTCTAGAACAATCCTTAAAAGTGAATTAGTCCTCTGAATGCTCTATCCTTAGACCTAGATCGTCTGCCATCACCTTTGGAATGATGCTGACTGAAGAACATGTGTCGTAGAGCACATATGGATACTCAATGCCCCCTATCAAACATGGTACTACAAATTTTCTAGGATCACTCTTGTTCTTCAGTGTAATCCTTTAGTTCATCTTCTCTCTGACCCGATGAAACATTCTTTCAATATCTTGCTTTGTTTCTTTTGTCTCTCTGAAGAACATCCATAGTATGTGGGTAAAGTAAGCCTCCTCGAATGGCTTCTCCATGGGGATCCTTAGAACACTTTTCGTGAAGTTATCCATCTCCTTCTCATTAGCTCTTCTCCTAAGATGCTTTGGAACCTTTTCCTTTCTCCTCGTCAAGGTTCTTTTCTCAGTAGACTGATCAACTTGCATAAGCTCTGATCCTCCTTAAGTCTTCAGCGCTTGCTTCATCAAAGAAATTAAGCAAGAATGTGTTCTTGATGTCAGTCCAGGATGTAAGACATCCTAGTGGTAACTGCCTAAGCCAGTGCAAAGCGTCTCCAACAAGTGAGTACTTGAAGAGCTTGCACAGAAGATAGTCCTCAGGGACTCCATTGGCTTTAATGGCATAAACCAAATACTCCAACCTCTCTAGATGGTCGATAGGATTCTCATCTGACAAACCACAGTTGGGTGTATGTCTCACGAGTGTAAAGTAATGTGGCTTCAGCTCGAAATCGTTCCTCTCGATAGTTGGCAGACATATGGCAGATCTGTTGGCGTAGTACTGATTTGGACGGTTATAGTCAGCCAACGTTCGGGGTTGACCAACATCAGCTGTAATGGTATCAGCATCATGATCAGCGATTGCAGCCCCCTGATCATCTATCTTATGACCTGCTGAATTACCCAGATGACCATCCTGGTCATGCAGGTTTCCATTCTTGTCTTGAACGAGAACAAGAACAAGAGTCGCTACCATATCTCGCTTGTGGATGTCGATCGACGTTCATTGAGAGGTGTCGATCAATGTATGATGACGAGTGTTGATCGACGGATGAGTAGTATCGATCAACATTTGCTGGCGAGTGTTGGTCGGCAAAATGAGGTTGTTGTCGCTCGATGTGTTGCGTTTTTCTCTGCGGATCGAGTGCTCCATGTGTACATGATCTATGAAGAGTTGTGGATTTTCCTTGTTGCTTCTGGTATTACTGGACATGTACCTTAAAGACAAGAAAAAATTTATGAAGAAACTTAAACAATAAAGTAACCTAGACTAAATCAAACTAGAAAAGATCTAATGGCGATTAAAGCTCCCCGGTAACAGCACCAAATCTCACTCAAATTACCCTAAGGAGTGACTTTACTCTCTCAAATAAGAGGTCAAGTTGTAGTACTTAGGGATCAAATCAACAAGGAGCTAGGGCACACAATAGATCCTAGTCAACACTGATTAAACTAGGTAATAGATTTTAAAGCAGCAAATAAACAAGGTTAACATTTGTTCAGTAGTTGATTGGGGTTGTTTATGAATTATGGGAAAGTAGCTAGATCTAGGGTTTAGATAATCATGATTATAATGATATAAAATACTTAGGTTGTCAATCCTAGAACTCGAATTCTAATGAGAAAGTATTACAGCTTTCGCAGTTGAGTCAATCCTACGGACTAAGTCATGTACCTCAGCTATCGCTTTTTGGCACAGGTCGACCGTCGATCGATGGCACAGTAAGAGCATCGATCATTAGTCGATTAGACAAGCATTAACGAGTTGGTTACATTTGTTCACTAGAGTTAATTAGATCAATTCTCACATGTGTCTAAAAACCTAGCTCAAAGCAGTATATTCTGGTGCAGAACCTACAGTCGTAGTTGTCTACAATCCTAAGATCAGGATTCTAGTTAGCTACTCTAGAACACAAGCATTAATAGAAACTCTTTGAAGGATTATCACCTTAGCAGTTCTATATTTTGGGCTAATCCCTCATAACCTATTAAACCCTAAATCTAACAGAAGAACTACTCAGACATAGCAAAGCAATTCATAGTGACAACAATAACATAAAGCATAAGATAAATAGAAAAACAGGAGTTCCAATACAAAGCTCTGAAGGAGTCTTGGATCTTCTCTCCAACTACTAAAAATCCTAAGTTGTTTGTTGTGAAAAGTAGAAAATAAAAAAGTGTCGTCAAGCATGTGTTTGCCCAAAACAATGGTAAAACACTTGTATAATAGGTTAAAGTCAGCCAGGGGTAATCTTGTAAATTGGTGGAACTTGGGCTTTAAGTCTGCTGATAAACTCGCAAGTCTCTGCGCACTCCGCCGTCGATCGATGACACAAGCTTTTCGTTGATCGATGGTTGACTCTGAATGTCGACCTTGGACAGGTTCGATGGTCAGCTACGAGCTTCCTCTATGTTTACCTCCAAAATTATCCGAAATCACCACTTTTCTCCAAAACACTCTGGAACCTGAAGACATACTTAAAAGACTCCAAAACAGAATAAATGTATCTTAAAACACTCATATACTATGGGTCAAAATGAGTAAAATCCATGGTATATCAAGTCTCTCGCTCAAAAATCTGGTAGTCGCCGCCCAACACTGTATAACGAACAGTCGACGTCTCCTAGATACCGGAGCCTTCAAAAGTATTCACTGGAAAGGGTAACAATCCGACGGCCGAAGAGTCTGCTGAATCCGCTGCCAAACTGGCTGGAGAAAAGGGATTCCACCTCCATGTTTTGGGCTTATAATACTCGTCGTCAACAGTAGATATCGAAAGCCTAAGGACGTTTCCTGAAGACAAGGCAGCGAAAGAAAGAATTCAAAAAAAGAATAATATATCCCTTATCAACAACAACAAGATAAAGCAAATGGAAACGTACCCCAAATATGGTTGTGATGTAAAGCTTCCCGGCTCACCAGGAAAGACACCAGCGAAATTATCTCGGAACCTCCAATGCCAGCTTCACCAACGCCTCTCCGGCAAAAGAAATGGGACAAAATACAAATAAAACGGTAAACCATCTAACAGTTAGAAGAAATCAAGGATAAGAACCATCCTCTGATAGATCTTGCAGAAGACTTATTGACGGGGCGCCAAAACGAAGGAAATCCGGGAGCCCCGTTAATCTTCATAAACATGTACCTCATGTCCCATCTGTCCCCAAAAGGGTACTTCCTTTTGATACTTCCCTTTGACACCTCTCATTGATTACTCAACTACAGGCTCACCATCCCGATATTGAATATGGTTAAAACCTTTCTTGCTGACCGAAGGGTCAAAATAATAAGAATAGAGGATCTCGTGCATTCCACAAGGTATGCTATGTAAATAGCCCAGCACCAGGCTAGCGATCAGAATTCTCCAAGCCAGGGAAGTAAGATGAGAAGGGGAGAAACCAAAGTATGATGAAACTTCAGCTATCAAAAAAGGGATACCGACCCTAAGGCCCGCCTCTAAGTATGCCTCGCAAACAGACACCTCATTCACTCCTCCATCCGGAGCACGCTCAAACTCGATAGCTCTCCTCAATTCCTCAATTCCACAAAAGGAGGAATCAAATAACTCCTTCGGATCTCCACAACCTCTTCTTCTTGAATCTCAAAACGGGGACCATCATCGTCGATCTGCCAAAAATGTTGACGCCTTAAAAGGGCCACTGGATCCACCTCGTGGCCAGCCTCGAGAATCTCCCCCCCCCAAAAGGGTATAAGAGACGAGAAAGGACTCCCAAAAAGACGATTGGCCCCATAAGGCTGCCCACAAGTGAAGCCGGAAAGACGGGGAGGTTAGAACAGCCGTCCATTCTTTTAGGTCAGAGATATAAAAGCTGGAATCATGATGAATCTGTCATCATCTCGAGATTTTCATATATACGCAACCCCCCCCCCCCCCGAGTAGAAAAGGAAACATGAAGCTTTTGAACATATTCAAAAAGCCATATTTCCAAAAGGAAGACAAGGAGTAGTATCTTCCAAAGAAAAATGATATTCTCCGAAAATTGGAAATCATGCGATTCTTTCCAAAATTACTCTCCAAAAGAGAAGGAAAAGAGGGTCTCCACACAATACTGAAGGATTACTCCCCGACACAGGCACATAAACAACGAGCTCATGGCAACCCTTAACTCCTCCAGAATTCTGCTACGCGTCAAAGGTCCTCGCCTTCAACGAACAAAACTTTTGATACCCATTGAAGTATCAAAAAAATTTCAACAAGTCCTGCGCCATTGGCACCACAAAAACCGCGTAAGACTATGAGCCCTGCTCATGAATCTCGGCATCAACTAAAATGCAAAACCAAGATCCAGAACCTGGGAATATTTACTAGACCCGGGTCTATCTTTGGGAAATGGATTCTCCTCCAGGTTCAAACACGGTCCAGGTCTAAGAAGAACCTGGAGAAAATGAATTACTCGAGCGATGTCCTGCTTAAGGGGAGCCTGCTGAGATAGAGGAATCACAGTTGACTCAAGTGAACAGGTGATATAGCCTATTTAATACCAGTTATACGTCATGTTATAGGCTCTATTTAGAGTCTATTATGTGTGTCTAGGCTATGTTTTAGAGTATTTATAGGTCCAGGAATATTTTGGAGATATATGAGATACTTGGAGCTTTTGGAGCATTTAGAGTAGAAGAGTCCGTAGCTGATCATCTAGGGAGTCGACAAAGCCATCGATCGATGGAACACAGTTGGCCTCGACCGATTATTGATGTTCGAACTTGATTGATGTGGCACACTTGCCATCGATCGATGATCAAAGCCGAAGTCAGAATGGCGAAAATACCCTGAACGAGTTTTGACCTAATTTTAGGGCTTTATATTTATGTCTTGAGAAGACAACATAAAGAAGTGACTAAAAACAGTACAAGAGACAAAGTTTTAGCAGCTTTTTAGTTATATTCATTTTGTATTAGGAGAAAAAGGAGAGACTCCTTCAGAGTCATCATGGAACTCCTTTGGTTTTTATATATTTTATATTTCATATCTATTCTATTCATCTATGATTTATGTGACAAATTTCATGTTTGAGTAGTTACTAAGTAGGTTTAGGGTTGAATGATAGCAATCATGGATTAGCCCAGAAATAGGATTGTTAGGTTAAGTTAGTATCCATCAATTGAGTTGTTCTTAATGCTTGCATTCTAGAGTAGCTAACTAGGATCTCGATGATAGAAAATCGACAACTACGAGAGTAAGTTCTGTGCCAGAATAGATTCTGTTGAACTAGGTTGTTAGGCACATGCGAGAGTTGGTCAAATAAGTCTAGTGGAATTATCAAAACTCGCCCATACTTTCTTCTGATTTCACCGTCGATCGACACCAGGCCTTAGTCGTCGATCGATGGTCTTTCTTTTTGCTCACATACGAGAGTTGGAGTATAAAGGGTCAGAATATTTAACATTTGAGTTCTAGAATATTTAAATTTTCGTACTTCATATCCATTATAATTCATTAAGCTTGAAACCCTAGATCTAGCATATTTACATTTATATTTACATCTAGTTAATTAATAGCATATTTCCATATTTCTATTAGTAACATATTTTCATATTGCATTTTACTTCTTGACAAGGAATATTTCTTTAATCTGATTATTCACTATCAATATATTTATTTACCTAGCTTAATCTTTAGAAATAAGAAATCTATTGTTTTCATTTTCTCCATGTGGATTCGATCTCTAAGTCCTACACCTGATCTCTCTTGGCAAGAGTATTATTGAGTGTGTTAAGATTAGGGTTAATTTCACAGTTGATTGTTTAGGATATTTATACCCTGCTAGAACAAACAAACACACCGTGTCAAATTTGGCACCGTTGCCGGAGAGCATATCGCCATTAGATTTAATTTCTAGGATTTAGTCTAGGTTTGTTACTGATTTTTAAGTTATTAATAAATTTTTCTTTCCCTTTGTTTTCAGGTACATGCAAAGAAGCAACAGGACCAACAAAGAAAAAGAACTAATATTACCCACTGACCATGACCGACTTGAACGCTCGATCCGTAAAGAAAGACGACAACCATCGATCAACAGCACTAGTACCGCGTCGACCGACACTTCTTCACGGATCGCATTTACCTAGCTTAATCTTTAGAAATAAGAAATCTATTGTTTTCATTTGCTCCATGTGGATTCGATCTCTAAGTCCTACACCTGATCTCTCTTGGCAAGAGTATTATTGAGTGTGTTAAGATTAGAGTTAATTTGACAGTTGATTGTTTAGGATATTTATACCCTGCTAGAACAAACAAACACACCGTGTCAAATTTGGCACCGCTGACGGGGAGCATATCGCCATTAGATTTAATTTCTAGGATTTAGTCTAGGTTTGTTACTGATTTTTAAGTTACTAATAAATTTTTCTTTCCCTTTGTTTTCAGGTACATGCAAAGAAGCACCAGGAGCAACAAAGAAAAAGAACTAATATCACCCACTGACCATGACCGACTTGAACGCTCGATCCGTAAAGAAAGACGACAACCATCGATCAACAGCACTAGTACAGCGTCGACCGACACTTCTTCACGGATTGCATTAACCATCATCCGAACTCCACCATCTACC
This sequence comes from Sinapis alba, assembly GCA_012274485.2. Taxonomy (NCBI): domain Eukaryota; kingdom Viridiplantae; phylum Streptophyta; class Magnoliopsida; order Brassicales; family Brassicaceae; genus Sinapis; species Sinapis alba. The sequence goes on from MU106271.1 coordinate 356,663, forward strand.
GACATTGATCACTCAGCATCGATCGACATCGACCTACCTTCATCGACCAAAGAAACTTACTCGCATCACCCGATATTGATCACTTAGCATCGATCGACATAAACCTACCCGCATCAATCAAGAGAAGCAGACGAGTTCAGATGGTTGTGACTTTGATACTAATTAGGGATGAGAATGGAGACCTGCATGACCTCGACGGTCACCTGTGTAATGCAGCAGGTCAGAAGATAGACGATCAAGGGACTATAATCCCTAATGCAGAAGCAGAAGCAGACGCTGCAGAAGCTGACGCTGCAGAAGCTCAACCTGAAGCTATTGCCCAAGCTGCTCAAAGAACACTGGCTGACTACAACCGTCCAGACCAGTACTACGCCAACAGATCCACCATTCGTCCTCCAGCTTTTTAAAGACACGATTTTGAAATCAAGCCCGCCTTCTTCGGACTTGTAGCACATACATCTTATCATGGGCTGCGACATGAGCACCCTATGGATCATCTGGAGCGATTTGAGGATCTAGTGACTGCCATTAAAGCCAATGGAGTCCCTGAGGATTATCTTTTTTGTAAGTTCTTCAAGTACTCATTTGTTGGAGAAGCTTCATATTGGCTCAAGAAGTTATCACCATGATTCCTGACATCCTGGACTGACATCAAGAAGGCTTTCTTGCGCAACTTCTTTGATGACGCGAGCAGAAGATCTGAGGAGCAAGATTGCTACCTTTCACAAGACCCTTCAGAATCCTTCAGAAACTCTTGGATCAGATTCAAATCATACCAGAGAGATTGTCCACATCATGGGTTCAACGAAGTGCAACTTCTCAGCACTTTCTTTAGAGGTATTGGACTACAGTACCAGATGGCTTTGGACACAGCTACTGAAGGAAATTTCTGCGGCAGGAGTCATGAAGAGGCTACAAGGTTGATTGAGAATCTGGCATCCAGCAGCAGCACCAAGAACACAGAATTTGAGAGGAAAAAATCAACTCCAGCAATGAGTAAGGAGCATATTGAAGAAGTCAAGGCAAAACTGGATGGTGTTCAGAAGTTTCTCAGGAAACATGTCACCTTTGTAGAAGTAGAAGCAATGGAGTCTGGAGATGATGAAATTAAAGAGGATGTGAACTACGTTGATGGGAATGGTTTCCAGAGACAAGGGAATCAAGGTTTCAACAGGAACTCCTATGGGAATCATCAAAGGAGAAATTTTAATCAGAGCTCACGACGAAGTCCCTTCAACAGCAACAGAGCCTATGAGCCTTCCTACTATGAGAACCCTCCTCCAGAAGCTCAAGGAAGCAAGATTGAAGCAATGGTTGACAGAGTTTTAGAAGGACAGCAGAAGATGATAGTGGATTTCAATGGAAAGATAGATGGGTTGTACCTCAACCTCAACACCAAGTTCAAAAATCTCAACACCCATATGAAGAAGTTGTAAGTACAGGTGATGCAGACAAGTGAAACTATTAGGAAACATGAGAGTCTGATCAAGGAGAAAATAAAGGCTGGACAGAGTGACCACGTCAATGCATTGACTGATGACGATTTTTGGGTAGAAGTTAAGAGAGAAAGGCTGCAAGAGAGGGATTCCCGAGTGGAAAATTTGAGTTCGTCCGACAGGTCGCACATGCATCGATCGATGCAGGTCAAGGCGCATCGAAAGACAATACCCATGGAGTTAGCAAATTCGAGAAAACCCTTTACCGTCGATCGACGGAGAGACTTTAGAATCGATCGATGGTTTCCAGCAAAGAAACGCGTTCATCTACCAAAAGTCACGAATATCACAACTCTAGAGCAGAGGATCATTCTGAAAAAGAAAAGTGATCATGGGAAGTTCGTGATTCCATGCTTGATCAAAGGCCACGAGTTTCCCAACGCCCCCTGTGACACTGGATAATCAGTGAGCATCATACCCAAAGCTATGGCAGAAAAGTTGAACCTGAGAGTGGAGCCTTCCAGTGATTCGTTCGTTTTTGTGGATTGCTCCAGAGTGGATTCATGTAGTATTTGTAGAGATGTCCTACTGCAGATTCAAAATGTCCTAGTCTTTTTAGACTTCCATGTCATGGATATCCAGATCAATTGGAGCTCTTTATTACAACTTGGGAGAGCATTCATGGCTACCGTGGGAGCTATCTGCGACATGAAGACTAACAGGTTGTGCCTTCCCTTGATTGATCCTAATGTTAATTATGAAATCTATAAAAATAAACTTGCCATCACAAAGTTGTCTAATGATGCAGAACTTGTTGCCACATGCTTCTGCAATTATGTCTTCAACGAGGAACCTGAAGATGGAGCATCGATCGACACCAAACCCAGAGCACCGATCGATACCTTTGATGTTCAGCAATCGGTCGACACCCACCCTTTGTTATCGATCGGCGTCCTAACCCCAGAACCGAGCAACACCTGCCACACATATGGCAATTAAACCCCAGCCTACCTCGAGTACAATGCAAATTACAGAGAAGAAGGGCTAATCGAGTACCGTGGTACTGCAATGGAAGAGGCTGGTGTTTTTCAAATTTTCCATCAATTTGGGAAATCGATATCCATCGACGGTAACCATTCACCATCGATCGATACTGACCAAGAAGCAGAGTCCGAACTAGATTCAGATGATAGAAGAATGCTTGCAATGGCCAATGGAACTGGAAATCTGTTTGGGCAACAACTTGGTAATCAACCATCGATCGACGGCCACCATACACCACCGATCGATAGAGAAGGAGATCTGATTGAATATCATGACCTAGTATCAGACGATGTCAGCTGGGCAAAAGTGGATAGACGCACATTGATCGACGCACCTCATTCAGCGTCGATCGACATAGAGAAACCGAAGAACGAGCCGATCTGTAATATTCTATACACGTCTCCACATCTTAGATCGATCGACATCAGATAGCGTGCAACGATCGACAGTACCCTTTTGAAGTTCCAAAAACTTCATACTTCAACTGCCTACTATCCGGAGAGTTCAGCATTGATCGACAAGATACACCCAACATTGATCGACGACTGTATCGAGCATGGCACGAGAGCTTATGATACTAAAGGAAAAATAATTTTCCATTGGGAAAAGAAAGATTAGTATGGCATCTACAGAGATGAGAATGGTAATGCACGAGCTACAAACGGAAGAATAGTGAATATGCAAGCTGAAGACATCATAGCAGTTATAGAGAGAGCTACTATGTTTGAGCAGAGCTACATATGTTTACCAGAACATGCAGCAAGGATCAGTATGTCTATGGAGAATCAAAAGACATAAAGCAGAGCAGAGATTGATGATATTGTGCATGAGGTCTAGAAAGCTCAAGAGATGTCATTGGATGAGTTCTACACAAGGATTGATGATGTCTACTATCCTATAGACATATGCCTTACCAGTTTGACTACACACATGGATGAAATGAATAAAGATTTGGATACTATACAAAGAGAGCATGCGATTAGGCCAGACGAACGAGCATCGATCGACAACACCCTACGACCGTCGATCGACACTGAAGCCAACTGACAGAAGATAACAGCATTAACACAATTGGAAGATGGGTTTGACGAGATTGACTTTTCTCAAAGCCTAATGAAGGAAGATTTTTCTCAATAGTTGGAAGATATATCAGAGACTACCGCTGCAAGACTTAGAATGCTACAGCGCAGTATTGAGAACCTACAAAGAAGAATGCATTCAATGGAGGTTGCTAGAGAGGTTACAAAGAATGAGAAAACCAGAAGTGATGAAGCAATGAAGAGCTTTATTGGTACATGGTTTCAGATGAGCATAGAAAATATACACTTGTTTTCCAAGTATTGATCCACCTCCATACTAGTCAGAAAGTTCAAACGTTGAGCTTAAGACTATAACCAAGTGCTGAGTGGGATGATTTTAAAAGAACAAGGAGCATGAGTATGCACAGAGCATCGATCGACACTTGTTCATTGTCGATCGAAGGAGTAACCTAAGCATCGATCGATCGCCACTTAACTGTGTCGATTGACGGTCACCATCAGCAAGCAGGTATACTGTTTTTCTTTATTAAATTATTTCATTATGATTTATTTTCTTCACCAATCTCGGACTGAATAACACTGGTGATGGCGTTGTTTAAGTCTGGGGGATGTTTACTAATATTGTTTTCTATTTTGAGTTTTATACTTACAATAAAAAGAGTAGAAACTTACAGGTCAGACATCGATCGAGACAATAGAGTCACCATCAGTCGGCAATGGATCCCGATGATCGATCGACACTCTATTACAGAGTTTGGTATCGAGTTTCTCTCTAAACTACTTACTTATGATTTAAATTTTTCATAACCAATCAGGGGCGGATTACACTGGGACAATGTAATTTAAGTCTGGGAGGTTTGCAAACGCTATTTGATTTGTTTTGGGTTTTATTGCTCTATTTATAGTGTATTTTATCTGTCTAGGCTATGTTTTAGAGTATTTACAAGTCCATGAATGTTTTGGAGATATATGAGATACTTGGAGATTTTGAAGCATTTAGAGTAGAATAATCCGTAGATGATCATCTAGGGAGTTGACAAAACCATCGATCGATGGAACACACTTGGCGTCGACCGATGTTTGAAGCTCGAGCTCCATTGATGTGGCACACTTGCCATCGATCGATGATCAAAGCCCAAGTCAGAATGACTAAAATACACTGGATGAGTTTTGACATAATTTTAGGGCTTTATATTTATGTCTTGAGAAGACAACATAAAGAAGTGACATATAACATTACAAGAGACAAAGTCTTACACAGCTTTTTAGTTATATTCATTTTGTATTAGGAGAGAAAAGAGAAACCCATTAAGAGTCATCATGGAACTCCTTTGGTTTTTATATATTTTATATTTCATATCTATTCTATTCATCTATGATATCTGTGACAAAGATCTTGTTTGAGTAGTTACTAATTAGATTTAGGGTTGAATGATAGCAATCATGGATTATAGCCCAAAAATAGGATTGTTAGGTTAAGTTAATATCCATCAATTGAGTCGTGCTTAATGCTTGTATTCTAGAGTAGCTTACTAGGATCTCGATGATAGGACATGGACAACTATGAGAGTAGGTTCTGTGCCAGAATAGATTCTGTTGAACTAGGCTGTTAGGCACATGCGAGAGCTGGTCTAATAAGTCTGGTGGACTTATCAAATCTCACCCATATTTCCTTATGATTTCACCGTCGATCGACAACATGCCTTAGTCGTCGATCGATGGTCTTTCCTTTTGCTCACATACAAGAGTTGGAGTAAAAAGGGTCAGAATATTTAACATTTGAGTTTTAGAATATTTAAATTTTCGTACTTCATATCCATTATAATTCATTAAGCTTGAAACCCTAGATCTAGCATATTTACATTCATATTTACATCTAGTTAATTAATAGCATATTTTCATATTTCTATTAGTAGCATATGTGGGAACCGAAATTCGCACTGTCGATTTCCGTAAACTTTAGGAAGTCAGGAAACCCTAACTTTCCCAGGAGATCCATGATAATCTGCTTTAAACCAAACGCGACGTAATCAACTTATGAGAATAAATGAAATAATAAAGAATCGTATACAATAAAAGGAGAGCGTAAGAAATCTTATTCCGAATTTGCGTTTAAGCGTTTACAAGTAAGAAAGAGCCTTGGCCACAAGAGCTGTTGGCGAGATCCTAGTTCTAGTAACCTAAGACTATGAATTTCTAACCGAGTTGTAGCTTGATATCAAAAACGAAAATAAATGCCTATTGCTCTAAGTTTGCTATGAAGGCTAAAAGTTCTATATATCCCTTTGTCTCCAGCCTCACATTCTCTTATATACTCGTCTTCAAGGAGGTTTTGCGCTTTCTTTTCTGTCCCTGGTTGAGTTTATCACTTCGGGATATTCCTTTTCCTCTTGATCTTAATGGTTATCTTCGGAAACTTTGCATTTATCTTCTGATTTCTCGATGTTTATCTTTGTGTGAATCAAGATAAGACCGTCATAACATCCCTAGGCTTGGTTTTGTATGATAACGTAAGCGGGCTTTTTGGTCGCGTTTTGGGCCTCTTAGGCCGTTTTGCCGACTTTGAGCGTTTTTTTGTTTTCTCCAAAAGACCGTCTTTGGTACGACATCAATTTTAAGCATGTGTTAAAACATATCGTTTAGCTTAGGCAACTTTGGACTTAAACCAACCGTTGCCGTTTTACACGATCGGTTTGAACTTTATACGAAAACTAATCTTCGTAGTTTTTATCGTAAAGTTCCAACGGTAACTATGATCAAGACGAAAAAAAGTATTTTGATTCCAAGTCGAAGAGGAATGCAGAGGAGTGATCCAGGTCGCCATATGGCGACCTGGGAGTTGCATTTGTAGAGATATGAGTTGTTTGTTGAGTTTTACTTGTTTCTACCGTAAAATCTCAACGGGAACTCTGATTGAGACGAAACAAAAAGCATTTCAATCGTGACTCAAAGTGGAATGCAAAGGAGTGATCCAGGTCTCCATATGGCGATATGGGAGGTGAATTTGTCGAGCTAGGAGTTGTTTGTCGAGTCTTACTTGTTTCTACCTAAAATCTCAACGGAAACTCCAGTTGAGACGAAACGAAAAGCATTTTGATCGCGAATCAAAGAGGAACACAAAGAAGAGACACAGGTAGACTTATGGCTACCCAGGCTTGGAGAGCTGAGGTCGCCATATGGTGACCCAGTCTTTGAAGGGCTAGGTCGCCATATGGCAACCCGGACTCAGAGAGTCTAGGTCGCCATATGGCGACCCGGACTGTGTGGGTCTAGGTCGCCATATGGCGACCCCGAATCAGAGAGTCTAGGTCGCCATAAGGTGACCCGGACTGTGTGGGTCTAGGTTGCCATATGGCAACCCGGACTCGGAGAGTCGAGGTCGCAATATGGCGAACCGGACTGTGTGGGTCTAGGTTGCCATATGGCGACCCAGACTCGGAGAGTCTAGGTCGCCATAAGGTGACTCGGACTGTGTGGGTCTAGGTTTCCATATGGTGACCCGGACTCAGAGAGTCAAGTCACCATATAGCAACCCGGACTCGGAGAGTCGAGGTCTCCATATGGCAACCCGGACTGTGTGGGTCTAGGTCGCCATATGGGGACCCGGACTCAGAGAGTCTTGGTCGACATAAGGCAACCCGGACTCAGAGAGTCTAGGTTGCCATAAGGTGACCCGGACTGTGTGGGTCTAGGCTGCCATATGGCAACCCGGACTCAGAGAGTCAAGGTCGCCATATTGCGACCTGGACTGTGTGGGTCTATGTCACCGTATGGAGACCCAGACTATATGGGTCTAAGTTGCCATATTGCGACCCAGAATCAGAGAGTCTTGGTCGCCATATGGTGACCAGGATTGTGTGGGTCTAGGTCGCCATATGGCGACCCGAACTGTATGGGTCTAGGTGGCCATATAGCGACCATGACTCGGAGAGTCAAGGTGGCCATATGGCGACCATGACTCGGAGAGTCAAGGTCGCCATATGGTGACCCGGACTGTATAGGTCTAGGTCGCCATATGGTGACCCAGGCTATACGGGTTCATGTCGCCATATGGTGACCTGGGCTGTACGGGTTCAGGTCGCCATAGGGCGACCCGTAACCTTTGTACGCAGGTCTCCATGTGGATTCGATTCCTAAGTACTACACCTGATCTCTCTTGGCAAGAGTATTATTGAGTGTGTTAAGATTAGGTTAATTAGACAGTTGATTGTTTAGGATATTTATACTCTGCTAGAACAAACAAACACACCGTGTCAACAGGTTATATACCGAATTCAATGACAAACTGTTGAGGAAAAAAATACTCTGGTATATAATTCTTCCAGGCCTCGGGCAGGACACCAGCCTCCAGGTTCCTCCTAAGAGAAGCTCTGGCTCCGACCCCTGCTTCCATTTATACCTCCGGGTAAATTGAAAGTTTTCTACTTAAGGGAATTCTTCCATATTTTTGGATATTGAAGATTTTAACCTAATCACCAACATCTACTCAACTATATAAGGAGAGCCCAAACCCTAGAACAAGTGATCAACATTCTGAGACTAAGAGATTAGAGCTAGGCGGCTAGAACTAGGGTTTATACACCAAACGTTGTAGTTCCTGCTCATTCATTCAATTAAACATCTCTTTCAGACTCAATTTCTTTGGTTCTTCTTGTTTATTTATCGTTTTGTGGTGCCATCAAAGACCCTAGTTAAAAATACCCTAACAATAAACAACAAAAGCTCCACCAACATCATCTTCCAAAACACCAACCACGATCTAGGGCTAGAGGAAGATGCTCTGACACGAAAAATCTCCCCCCTTATAGAGTTCATTGGAGAAATCAAGCAAAACACTGGAGAAATCACTCTCCCATTGTACGCCGAAGGAATCAACAAGTCAACCAAGTTCATGGTTGTCGACTGCAAGTCGTCCTACAACATGATACTTGGACGTCCATGGATCCATGATATGGGGGATGTCCCCTCGACACTCCATTAGATGGTCAAATTTTCTACCCCATGGGGTATAAAGGAAATTAAGGGAGACTAGGAGAACTCACGATCCTACTACCAGACCACCCTGAAGGGAAAAACAAATGTCTTATAGCAATTACATGATAAGCTTTCGGCCCTGTATACAGAGGAGCCATAGGTTGAAGAAATGGATGATGTGCCATTGATTGAAGGAGATCTGACTCGGAACCTCGAGATAGGTTTTAAGCTCGCTGTCAGACTAAGACAAAGATTGATATATTTCTTTCGATCCAACTCTGACTGTTTTGCCTAGTCCCACGTGGATATGCCACAAATAGATCCATAGATCATCATGCACAAGTTGCAAGTCGATCCCCTATACCAGTCTATCAAGCAGAAAAGAAGAAAGTCCGCCCTAGAAAGGGACGCGATCATCAATGAGGAAGTCAAGAATTTGCTGGATGCCGGATTCATCAGAAAGGTGCAATCCAGAATGGCTTGCCAATGTGGTAGTAGTTAGGAAGAAGAACAGGAAGTGGCGAGTCTAAATTGATTGATTGTTTTGATAAAAGAATTTTGCGAGTAATTTTACTCAGCGGTTGTTGGTGTGTCGATCGCCTTAGTTGCAATGAATGTGGCTGGAGCAACGTCTTCTTCCGGGTTTGTCTCCTCCGGTTGGGTTTGGGTATTGGCCTCAAAGATTTTTTTGTTATCCGATGCTGGGTTTGCCTTTTCCGAGTTATCCTCTTTTGAAGTGTTTTCGAGTGTCAACGGTCTTGTCTTCGCGCGTTTGGGTGTTACCATTGAAGTCGTCATGATTTGCCTTAGCTAATGTTCGGCTAGGAAACAAAAGCGCGACTGTTTATGGCATCCCCTAATTGCTGCCATTCAGTTCGACATAGACATTTTAATTCCCAAATGGGACTGCTTTAATGGCGTTTATCAATGATGTTCCCATGATAACGTCATAGATGGCCGGGTTATCGACTACTGCGAAGTCGACAATCTTCGTGACTTTTTTGCCATAACCGGGAGTTTGATCGATCCGAGAGTCATTGATGTTACGCCAGAGAAACAAGTTAAGGGTTTTGGCGCTGGAATTACTTCTTTGAGCTCAATGTTCATCTTGCGGAGGGTATCACAGAAGATGATGTTGACCGTTCTTCCTGTATCGATCAGGATCCTGCCAACTTAAGGGTCCCCAATCACGAGGTCGATGACAAGCGGATCACAATGAGTTTTATAAATTCTGGCGGTCTCTACTCCTCGAAAACAATCGTATCATTCAGGAGTTCGTCGGGTGGGGGCCAAGACAGCAGCTTGAGCTTGTTTCAGATTTTCGCTGGTAGGCCTAGATGGATGAGACTGAGTCGTCGTAGAATTGGGACCCTCCGATGATCATGTTAACCCGGCGACGATTGTTGTCGTTTCCTTTATCTTCCCGCCCTCTTCCGCGTTTCTCGCCCGACTGATTTTTCTTGTGGATCGTTTTTTGAGGTAAGATTCTTACCAGTTCTTGGCGGTCAGGCGAATCTAGGAGGAGATCTTTTATACAGGTCACCTTGGAAAGTTCACCAGCCAAGATCTTTGCGGCCAGCCTTGCTCTGAGAACTTTACAGTCCGCGGTGGAATGGCCTCTCGTCTGATGGAATTCGCAAAAGGAACTTTACAGTTGTGCTCCCCTTTGACATCTTTCCACTCATGATGGACATATTTGTCATTACGGGAGGACCTCTTTTTGCGTATAGGCTCTACGGATTGTGATTCTGCGAGAGGACTTCCATTTCTTCCTCCCTGATGATGAAGTCTATTGCTTTATGAAGCGCATCCTGGATCGTATGCGGTTTTTCCAAGGATATACACTGTTAGAAATTTGATTTGAACCAGAGAGTTTTTTTGAGGGCGTCGACCGCTACTTTGTCGCTGATTCTGGTGAATCTTGCCATTACTAGCTTGAATCGGGACATGAAACCGCGTAGCGGTTCGTCCTCTCTCTGAGACAGGCTCCATAAATATATGTCAGAAGTTTCTCTATCCATAAACATGGAATATTACTTGAAGAACTCAGACGCGAGTTGTTGAAAACTTCCAATGGAGTTCCGCTTTAAGCGAGAAAACCATTCGAGTGCGGCCCCTTGTAGGTTTTTGACCAAGAGGAGGCAGTAGCCAGCATCTTGTTCGCGTTCCCTAAATTTCCACCGTCCCATGCGATCTGGAAAGATTGTAGATGCGCTTTTGGGTTGGTGGTGCCGTTGTATGGGGCAATTTTTATTTTTCTAGGATCTGATACGTTTGTTTTCGTGATTCGAGCGATGAATGGAGTCTTCCGGGCTTCTTCAAGGAGACTACCAATCTCCGGCGCCACGCTTGTCGCGTGGTGAATTTGCGATTTTACCACCTTCACTTCCACAACAGTTTTTGCGATGTACTCATGGAGATTGCGTATCTCGCTGAGATCGCTTCCAGCACTTTTCCGAGTTTGTCGGCGTTTGCTGCGGACAATTCGCCCCTGTTTCTCGGCCAGTTCCTCCTATTCGACCCAGAAAAGTTTTTCCTCCTCTTCTGTCATGGGTTTTTCGAACGAGGAGTCTTGCTGGGCGGTCCTGCTTTGCGTTCTCATGGGATGTACGCCAGCGTCTTCATCCAACTGATCGGATTGATCACTGATGTCTAGGTCCATGCGCTCAACATGTAAGGGTGGAAGTAAACATCTCCTTAATCTGTTCAAACATCACAGTGTTTGCATCTGCACTGACCGTCGCAGGATTCCCAGTGGGGGTTTTCTCAACATTAGCGTCGACGGTATCATTGTTGCGCGTTTGCTGAGCATTGTCGATATCTGAGTGATCTCGCCATCCATCTGAGTATGTTTGGCCTGCCATCATATTGCTCCAGTAGTCCTCTCAGATTGATATAATCTTTTCAACATGTATGTAACTGGTAGGTTGATATACTTAAGGAATTTACCGGATTTCTACCTTAGTATATATTCGTTTTAGTGTTTATTATGTATCTATATTAGCTATATTAGGACTTTATTAGTTACATGCATGATATGGAGCAAAGTGGTTGATTATGGAGCTTTATGGAAAGCTAAGGAGTGGAGAATCCAAAGCTGGTCAAAGAAACAAGCAAATTGGAGCTGATACTCGGAGGAAGTATTGATCGATACCATCATCCTGGTGGCGATCGATACCCTACGCAGAAATGGGTCAAGCTTATGTTTCAAGCCATATGAAAAAGCCCAAAGACCATTTATGTTTCGAATGCCCTAGGACGACTTTGTTCGTTTATAAACCTTGTTATGTTAGCAGCAAGGAGACACGTTTTTACATTCATTAGATTAAGGTTCTTCAGGAGAGAAGATAACTTCTTAGGAGATTGTTGGAACTCCCTTTGTTTCTGTTTTCATCTTCATTTATTTTATGATTATGTTGTTTCTCATGATCATGTTTGAGAGTTTACCCATGTTAGGTTAAAGGTTTACTTGGTTTTTATGTTTGTGTGATTGCTAAAATGGATAGGAAAAACTTAGATTCTCTCATCTGAAGTAAACTTAATGCTAGTGTCCAGATTAGCTACCTATATCCTTGTGCTTAGGATAATTGATAACATTCATTTGAGTTAGGTTGCTAGAAACGTACAAGAGTAGATCTATGTTTAACCTAATGAATCTTAAATGATCTGATTGTATTGCTTGGCCAGGGCAGTGTCGATCAAAAATTGATCGATTGTTGATTTGCGAGAGCCACTGACTGGATTAGATGCGAAAGTGACAATGTGGTGTTTACTGTTCTAGCAGGGTATAAATATCCTAAACAATTAACTATCAAATTAACCCTAATCTTAACACACAAAATAATACTCTTGCCAAGAGAGATCAGGTGTAGTACTTAGGGATCAAATCCACAGAGAGCAAAGGCACACAATAGATTTATTATTTCTAAAGACTAAGCTAGGTAAATATATATATTGGTGGTGATCAATCAAATTAAGGAAATATTCCTTATCAAAAGGTGGAGATGCAATATGTAAATATGCTACTAATGCAAATATGGAAATATGCTATTAATTAACTAGATGTAAATGTAAATGTAAATATGCTAGATCTAGGATTTCAAGCTAGATGAATTATAGGGAAAGGAAGCAAGGAAATTTAAATATACTAGAACTCAAATGTTAACTATTCTAATAATTTTAACTCCAACTCTTGTATGCGAGAAAAAAGAAAGACCATCGATCAGCGGCTGAGGCCTAATATCGATCGACGGTGAAATCAGAAAGAAATGTGGGTGAGGTTTTATAAGTCCACTAGACTTATTAGACCAACTCTCGTATGCGCCTAACAGCCTAGTTCAACAGAATCTATTCTGGCATAGAACCTACTCTCGTAGTTGTCCATGTCCTATCATCGAGATCCTGGTTAGTTACTCTAGAATGCAAGCATTAAACACAATTCAATTGATGGATATTAACTTAACCTAGCAATCCTACTTTTGGGCTAATCCATGATTGCTATCTTTCAACCCTAAATCTAATTGATAACTACTCAAACATGATCTTTGTCACAGAAATCATAGATGGAATAGATATGCAATATAAATTAAATAAAAGCTAAAGGAGTTCCAGGAGGACTCGGAAGGAGTTCCCTCTTTCTCTCCTAACCCTAATACAAAAATGAATAGAATAGTCCTCTCTATCTCTCTGTCTTGTTAAGACATAAATATAAAATCCTAAATCTAGGTCAAAACTCGTCCATGGCATTTTCGTCATTCTATCTTTGGCTTTGAAATTTACTGTTGTCGATCTATGGCAAGTGTGCTATATCGATCGACCTTGGGATTTAATCATCGGTCGACACCAAGTATATTGCATTGATCAATGGCTTTGTAGACTCCCAAATGATCAGCTACAGATTCTTCTCCTCTAAATGCTCCAAAATCTCCAAGTATCTCATATATCTCTAAAATGTTCATGGACTTGTAAATACTTTAAAACATAGACTAGACACACATAATAGACTCGAAATAAAGCCTACAACATGGCCTAAAACTGGTCATAAGTAGGCGATATCAACTCCCCCATACTTAACCTTTTGCTTGTCCTCAAGCAAACAAAGTCTCTGAAAGAAGTTTTGAAAAGTGGGGACTCACATAATATCTAAGTATAACTATCACCCTACTTTGGTGCAACCACATCCTATCAAGTCAATCACAGAGAAACTTTATGTACCCTATCCTAGTATAGCAACCAAATCCATTCCACCAACAACTTAGCAAATACTAGCTTGACTCGCTCTACTGATCTCATTTCTTCGCATAAAATAAAACTGCATGCTTTACTTTGGGAGTATCGATCAAAGGGCACATAGATTCTTACCTCTGCAAGTATCTGAACAACTAGGCGCAAAGTCTTCTTTGATCCATTTCTTTCCTCTTTTCTCTCTTCCATGAAACTTTTTTTAGATCTCAAACTTAATGGACAATGATGCCATCTTATTTTTGATTTTCTCTTTTCTTCTTTTTCTTTTTCTTTATAGGCAAAGTTGTAGGCGAATAATGGGGTCATTGGTAATTTACCTATCCCTCGCTTCCCAGAATATGTGATCGTTCTTGGAATTAGAATAATGGGGTCATTGGTAATGTACCTACCCCTCTACATCTCGGGAAGTCATCTCAATCTTTTAAGCTTTTAAGGAGACGCTTAAGAGAGAGAGAGAAGGAAAACAAAGGTGCAATAAATTGTACCTACAGACGTGTAGAAGGAATCCGATCCAGTATATACCAAGCCCCAAAACAAGGTAATAATGTCATGATTAGTGTTGGAAATCAGCTTCGTTTTTTTCAAACTTTTTAAACAAGTGTGATGTAGTGGCAGGATGATCCACTTCGGTATCTCTAGTAATCTCTTCAAACAATTTTCTAAGAATTGTGCTAAAGTGTGGTTAGTCAATAATAAATCTTGATCATAATCCCCTTCTTGACTCAATAAAACTTTTTGAAAACCTTGTATATATAGCAAATAAAACTCAAAAAAGTCAAATAGCATTAGCGAACCTCTCCCAGACTTAAATTACAATGTCCCTAGTGTAATACGCCCCAGATTGGTTAGGAAAATAAATAAATCAAAAAGTAAATAGTTAAGTAGGAAACTCGATACCCCTCTCTGTACGAGAGCGTCGACCGATGGTAGGCTGGTGGGATTGATCGATGGTCACGGTCCATTGTCGACCGATGGTGCCTCTATGGTGTCGATCAATGTTGCACCTGTAGGTTTCTGCTTCTTCTTTATTAATAAGTATGACTCAAAATAGAAAATAATATTAGTCAACCTCCCCCAGACTTAAACAACACTATCACCAGTGTTATACAGTCTGAGATTGGTGAAGAAATAAACCATAAGGACAAAATTTAATCAAGGAAAATGGTATACCTGCTTGCTGATGGTGACCGTCGATCGACACAGTTAAGTGGCGATCGATCGATTCTAGGGTTACTCCGTCGATCGATGTTGGGCAGCCATTGATAGATGCTCTGTGCAAACTCATGTTCCTTTTTCTTTTAAAAACCTGCAATATATAATAAAATCCAAAATTAGACTAATATAATTTAAAACTAATTAAAACTTACTAAACAGTGGGTTGCCTCCCACTCAGCGTTTGGTTATAGTCTTAAGTTCGACGTTTAGTTTTTTTCTGACTAGTATGGAGGTGGATCAACACTTGGAAAACAAGTGTCTATATCTTCTTTGCTCATCTGAAACCTTGTGCCAATGAAGCTCCTCATTGCCTCATCACTTCTGGTTTTCTCATTCTTTATAACCTCTCTAGCAACCTTCACTGAATGCATTCTTCTTTGTAGATTCTCAATACTGCGTTGTAGGATTTTAAGTCTTGCAGTTGTAGCCTCTGGTATATCTTCCAACTGTTGAGAAATATCTTCCTTCATTAGGCTTTGAGAAAAAATAATCCCATCAAACCTTCTTCCAATTATGTTTATGTTGTTGTCTTATGTTTATTTGTTTCAGTGTCGATCGACAGTTGTAGGGTGCCGTCAAGTCTTGCTTCATCTCATCCATGCGTGTAGTCAAACCGGTGAGGCACTTGTCTATAGGATAGTAGACATCATCAAGCCTTTTGTAGAAATCATCTAGTGACATCTCTTGAGCTTTGTAGATATCATGCTCAATATCATCATTCTCTGCTCTGATGTATGTCATTTCATTCTCCATAGACATACTGATCCTTGCTTCATGTTCTGATAAACATATGTAGCTCTGCTCAAACATAGTAGCTCTCTCTAGAACTGCTCTGATGGCGTCAGCTTGCACATTCACTACTCTTCCGTTTGTAGCCCGTGCATTAACATTCTCATCTATGTAGATGTCATACTCATATTTCTTTTTCCAATGGAAAATTATTTGGCCCTTAGCATCATAGGCTCTTGTACCTTGCTCGATACAACCGTCGATCGATGTTGGGTTGATCTCGTCGATCAATGCTAAATTCTATGGATAATAGGCAGTAGAAGTTCAAAATTTGTGGAACTTTGAGAGGGTGTTTTCGATCGATACACGCTGTCCGCTGTCGATCGATCTAGGATGTTGAGACGTGTATGGAATATTACGGATCGGCTCGTTCTTCTACTTCTCAATGTCGATCGACGCTGTAAGAGGTGCATCAATCGATGCTTGTTTATCCACTTTTTCCCAGCCGGCGTCTTCTAATACTGAGTTGTGATATTCAATCGGCTCTTCTTCCCCATCGATCGATGGGGTATGGTGATTGTCGCTCGATGCTTGATTACCAACTTGTTTCCCGAACAGATTTCTAGCTCCATTAGCCATGGCAAGTATATCAGCTATATCTTCCCTCGTGACACTTAGCATTCTGCCATCCATAGCTCTTGTGTGACCTTCTGGATCTCTCATGATACCGAACACATTTAGTTGTAGATAACCATGTGTCTTCTCTCGTTCTGCAGCTGAATCTAGTTCGGACTCTGCCTCTTGGTCAGGATCTATCGATGGTGAATGCTTTCCGTCGATCAATGTTGATTTTCCGAGTTGATGGGAAACTTGAAAAACACCAGCCTCTTCCATTGCAATACCATGGTACTCGATTAGTTCTTCTTCTCTGTAATCTTCGTCGTACTCGAGGTAGGCTAGGGTGTAATTGCCATCTGCGTTGCATGTGTTGATTGGTTCTGGTGTTAGGTCATCGATCGATAGCGAAGGGTGGGTATCGATCGAATGCTGAACAGCAAACACGTCGATTGATGCTCTGGGTTGGGTGTCGATTGATGCACCATCTTCAGGTTCTTCGTTGAAGTTATAATTGCAGAAGCATGTGTCCACAAGTTCTGCATCATTAGATAACTTTGTGAGGGCAGGTTTATTCTTATAAATTTTATAACTAACATTAGCATCAATCAAGGAAAGGCACAACCTGTTAGTCTTCATGTTGCAGATAGCTCACACGGTAGCCATGAATGCTCTCCCAAGTAGTAGTGAAGAGTTTCAATTGATCTGGATATCCATCACATGGAAGTCTATCAGGACTAGAACATTCTGAATCTGCAGTAGGACATCTCTACAAATACCCCCTGAATCCACTCTGGAGTAATCCACAAAAACGAACAAATCACGGGAAGGCTCCACTCTCAGGTTCAACTTTTCTGCCATACCTCTAGGACATTGGGAAACTCATGACCTTTGATCAAGCATGGAATCATGAACTTCCCAGGATCACTTTTCTTTTTCAGAATAATCCTCTGCTCTGGAGTTATCATATTGTGATCTTTGGTAGATAACCTCGTTTCGTTGCTGGGAACCATCGATCAATTCTACAATCGCTCCGTCGATTGATTCTACAATCGCTCCGTCGATCGATTCTACAATCGCTCCGTCAATCGAATTTACAATCACTCCATCGATCGATGGTGGAGGGTTTTCCCGATTCTACTAACTCCATGGGTACTGTCGATCTATGCGCATTGACTTGCGTCGATCGATGTCTGCACGACCTGTCGAATAAAGTTGAATTTTCTACACGGGAATCCCCCTCTTGTAGCATTTCTCTCTTGAATTCTACCCAAAAATCATCACCAGTCAACGCATTGATGTGGTGATTCTGTCCAGCCTCTATTTTCTCCTTAATCAGGCTCTCATGTCTCCTAATAGTTTCACTTGTCTGCATCACCTGATTCTCCAACTCCTTTACATGGGTGTTAAAATTTTCTAATTTTGTGTTGAGGTTGAGGTACAGCCCATCTATCTTTCCATTGAAATCCACAATCATCTTCTGCTGTCCCTCCAAAACTCTGTTAACCATTGCTTCAATCTTGCTTCCTTGAGCTTCTATAGGAGGGTTCTGGTAGTAAGAAGACTCATAAGCTTTGTTGTTGTTGAAGGGCCTTCACTGTGAACTCTGATTAAAATTACTCATTTGACCATTTTCATAGGAGTTCCTATTGAAACCTTGATTTCTTTGTCTCTGGAAACCATTCCCATCAACGTAGTTCACATCCTCTTCAATCTAATCATCTCAAGACTCTATTGCTTCCACTTCTGCAAAATGGACTTGCTTCCTGAGAAATTTCTGAACACTATCCAGTTTTGCCTTAACTTCTTCAATCTCCTCCTTGCTCATTGGTGGAGTTGATTTTTCCTTTCAAAGTCTGTGTTCTTGGTGCTGCTGCTGGAGGCCAGATTCTCAATCAACCTTGTAGATTCTTCAGGACTCATGGTGCTGAAATTTCCTTTGCTAGTTGTGTCCAAAGACATCTGGTACTGTAATCAAATACCTCTAAAGAAAGTGCTGAGAAGTTGCACTTTGTTGAACCCATGATGTGGACAATCTCTCTGGTATGATTTGAATCGGATCCATGAGTTTCTAAAAGATTCTCAAGGGTCTTGTGAAAAAGTAGCAATCTTGCTCCTCAGGTCTTCTACTCTTGCGTCGTCAAAGAAGTTGTGCAAGAAAGCGTTATTGATGTCAGTCCAGGATGTCAGAGATCCTTGTGGTAACTGCTTGAGCCAATATGAATCTTCTCCAGCAAGTGAGTTTAAGAGCTTACAAAAAGATAATCTTCAGGGACTCCATTGGCTTTAATAGCAGTCACTAGATCCTCAAATCGCTCCATATGATATATAGGGTGCTCATGCCGCAGCCCATGGTAGGGTGTTTGTGCCACAAGTCCGAAGAAGGCGGACTAGATTTCAAAATCGTGTCTCTGAAAAGCTGGAGGACGAATGGCGGATCTGTTGGCGTAGTACTAGTTTGGACGATTGTAGTCAGCCAGTGTTCTCTGAGCAGCTTGGGCATTAGCTTCAGGTTGAGCTTATGCAGTGTCTGCTTCTGCTTCTGTATCACAGATTATGGTCCCATGATCGTCTATCTTCTGACCTGCTGCATTACGCAAGTGACCGTCGGGGTCACACAGGTCTCCATTTTCATCTCTAACCAGTATTAAAGTCGCAACCATCTGAACTTGTCTGCTTCCGTCGATCAATGCGGGTAGGTTGATGTCGATCGATGCTAAGTGATCAGTACCGGTCGGTGTGAGTAAGTTGCGGTCGATAAATGTGGGTAAGTTGATGTCGATCAATGCTTAGTGATCAGTATTGGTCGAAGGTGGAGTTCGGATGTCGGTTGATACGGTCTGTGAAGAAGTGTCGGTCGACGCGGTACAGGTGCTGTCGATCAATGATTGTCATCTTTCTTTGCGGATCTTACGTTCAAGTCTGTCAGGATCAGAGAATAATGTTAGTTTTTGTTCTTTATTGCTCCTGGTGGTTCTTTTCATGTACCTGAAAACAAAGGAAAAGAAAAATTAGTAACTTGAAAAAGTAGTAACAAACCTATACTAAATCCTAGAAATTAAATCTAATGGCGATCAATGCTCCCCGACAACAGCGGTAAATTTGACAGGAGGGTTTTTAGGTATTTAAATGCAAACTCTATCAAATTAACCCTATGAACTACTCTTGCAGAGATAGGTCAAATTGTATTATTAAGGATCGATCCACATGGAGCGTGGGCACACAATAAACTCAATACAGTGGTGATTAAGGTAGGCAAATAAATTAAAAAGCAGTAAATAAACTATAGCAGATAATTAATTAATTGGTAAGTAAACAATAATAATAAATGGCTAGATCTAGGATTTCAGACAAGTGAATTATAGAGGATAGAAGATAAGGGTATTAATCATAGAACTCGTTGACTAAGTCCGATGTCTCAGCTCTCGCTTGTTGTTTATTGTTATGTTTCAGTAATTCATTGTTAGACTTAGGATTCTTCAATGGTAGTAATATCTTGTTGATTTTATAGAAATGTTAGGGTAATCTTCTTGGTTCCTTATTTAAGTTATTCTTAATGCTAAGTTGAATCTGATCACCTCAATCTTAGAAATTAGGGTTCTATAGAGCAAGCGAGAGCATGGTTATGACCCTGAACGTATCTTAAAATCTAAATAGTTTAGAAAACCCATCAAACCGCGAAACTAGTACTGTTTAGAATGAACATCGATCGACGCCACCTTGTTAGCATCGATCGACACCAGTCGACATCACGAGAGCGATCTTCTGAACACTAAGGTTTGAGTTCGAGAAAGATGCTTAGTTAAAACCCCAGCGATCTATTAATTTGCATTATCTAATACTACTTGAGAATTTTCCCTAAGTCTAATCTCTTAATTTAACCTTCACAAACTAAATCAATCTTGAAATCACTTTTATTATTATTATAACAATTTTTCTAGCTTTAATTTGATAACAATAACATGTCTGCGATTCAACTTTGATTAATTCAGGGGATCAACGGCCAGATAAGACTTGCATACTTTAATCATGTGTGCAAGCACCCCTTTCATGGCCTTCCCCACGAAGATCCCATAGACCACCTTGAAACTCTAGAGGATTTTGTGTTTAGCATCCCGAAGCATGAAGGAACTACATACTATCTCCTCTGCAAGTTATTTAAGTATTCTCTCTGTTGGAATGCAGTTGTTTAGCTGAAACTTCTACCACCAAGATCTCTCACTACTTGGAACGATGTCAAGACTGCGTTTCTGATTATTTTTTGCTCATGTGAAGACCGAAGAGCTAAGGGATACGATTTTGACATTCTCTCAAGGACCTACTGAAGGGTTCAGAAGTTCTTGAGACAGATTTAGGGAGTACCAAAAAGATTGTCTAATGTGCTGAGATTCTTCTGCAAGGGTATTAATGTGCAGTAGCATATGATGCTGGATCCGGCAAGGAAAGGGAATTTTGAAACCATAAATATCCTAACAATTAACTATCAAATTAACCATAATCTTAACACATAAAATAATACTATTGCAAAGAGATATCAGGTGTAGTACTTAGGGATCGAATCCACAGAGAGCAAAGACACACAATAGATTTCTTATTTCTAAGGACTAAGTTAGGTAAATATATATATTGGTGGTGATCAATCAAATTAAGGAAATATTCCTTATCAAAAGGTGGAGATGCAATATGGAAATATGCTAGTAATGCTAATATGGAAATATGTTATTAATTAACTAGATGTAAATGTAAATGTAGATATGCTAGATCTAGGGTTTCAAGCTAGATGTATTATAGGGAATAGGAAGCACGGAAATGTAAATATACTAAAACTCAAATGTTAACTATTCTGACATTTTTAACTTCAACTCTCGTATGCGAGCAAAAGGAAAGACCATCGATAGACGGCTAGGGCCTGATGTTGATCGACGGTGAAATCAGAAGGAAGTGTGTGTGAGATTTGATAAGTCCATCAGATTTATTAGACCAGCTCTAGCATGCGTTTAACATCATAGTTCAACAGAATCTATTTTGGCACAGAACCTACTCTCCTAGTTGTCCATTTCCTATCATCGAGATCCTAGTTAGTTACTCTAGAATGCAAACATTAAGCACAATTCAATTGATGGATATTAACTTAACCTAGCAATCCTACTTTGGGCTAATCCTACGATAGCAAGTGTGCTACATCGATCGACCTTAAGCTTTAATCATCGGTCGACGCCAAGTATATTTCATCGATCGATGGCTCGTCGACGCCAAGTATATTCCATCAATCGATGGCTTCGTCGACTCCTAAATGATCATCTACGGATTCTTCTCCTCTAAATGCTACAAAAGCTCCAAAATCTCCAAGTATCTCATATATATCCAAAACATTCATGGGCCTATAAATACTCTAGAACATAGTCAAGACATACATAATAAACTCTAAATAGAGCCTATAAAATGGTCTAAAACTGGTAATAAGTAGGCTATATCAACTCCCCCATACTTAACCTTTTGTTTGTCCTCAAGCAAACAAAATCTATGAAAGATGTTTTGAAAAGTGGGGACTCACATAATATCTAAGTATAACTATCTCCCTACTTTGTTGCAAGCACATCCTATCAAGTCAATCATAGAGAAACTTTATGTACCCTATCCTAGTATAGCAACCAAATCCATTCTACCAACAACTTAGCAAATACTAGCTTGGCTCGCCCCTCTACTGATCTCATTTATTTGCATAAAATAAAACTGCATGCTTTACTTTGGGAGTATCGATCAAAGGGCACATGGATTCTTACCTCTGCAAGTATCTGAACAACTAAACACAAAGTCTTCTTTGATCCATTTCTTCTCTCTTTTCTCTCTTCTCTGAATCTTTCTTTTAGATCTCAAACTTAATAGACAATGATGCCATCATTTTCGATTTTCTCTTTTTCTTCTTTTTCTTTTTCTTTTTAGGCACAGTTGTAGGAGAATAGTGGGGTCATTGGTAACTTACCTATCCCTCGCTTCCAACAATGTGTGATCGTTCATCTGAATTAGAATAATGGGGTCATTGGTACTGTACCTACCCCTCTGCATCTCGGAAAGTTATCTCAATCTTTTAAGCTTTTAAGTAGATGATGAAGAGAGAGAGAGAAGGAAAACAAAGGTGCAATGACTTGTACCTACAGACTTGCAGAAGGAATCCGATACAATATATACCAAGCCCAAAACAAGCTAATAATGTCAGGATTAGTGTTGAAAATCAGCTTCGGTTCCTTCAAACTTTCTAAGC
The DNA here is from genome assembly GCA_012274485.2 of Sinapis alba. Lineage (NCBI taxonomy): Eukaryota > Viridiplantae > Streptophyta > Magnoliopsida > Brassicales > Brassicaceae > Sinapis > Sinapis alba. The sequence goes on from MU106271.1 coordinate 379,222, forward strand.
AAGTGTGATATAGTGGCAGGATGATCCACTTTGGTATCTCTAGTAATCTCTGCAAACAACCTTCTAAGAATTGTGCTAAAGTGAGGTTAGTCAATAATAAATCTTGATCATAATCCCCTTCTTGACTCAATAATTTTATTTTTGAAAAACTTATATATATAGCAAATAAAACTTAAAACAAATCAAATAACATTACCGAACCTCCCCCAGACTTAAATCACACTGTCCCTAGTGTAATCCGCCCCGGATTGGTTAGGAAAAAATTAAATCACAAGTAAATAGTTAAGTAGGAAACTCGATACCTCTCTTTGTAAGAGAGCGTCGATCGATGGTAGGCAGGTGGGATCGATCGATGGTAGGCAGGTGGGATCGATCGATGGTCACGATCCATTGTCGACCGATGGTGCCTCTATGGTGTTGATCAATTTTGCATTTGTAGGTTTCTGCTTCTTTTTTTAATTAGTATAAGACTCAAAATAGAAAAGAATATTAGTAAATCTCCCCCAGACTTAAACACACAATCACTAGTGTTATACAGTCTGAGATTGGTGAAGAAAAAAAACCATAAGGACAAAATTTAATCAAGGAAAATGATATATCTGCTTGCTGATGGTGACCGTCGATTGATACAGTTAAGTGGCGATCGATTGATGCTAGGGTTACTCCGTCGAACGATGCTGGCCAGCCATTGATCGATGCTCTTTGCAGACTATCTTCCTTCTTGTTTGAAAACCAGCAATATAATATAATAAAATCCAAAATTAGACTAATATAATCTAAAACTAATTAAAACTTACTAAATAGTGGGTTGCTTCCAACTCAACGCTTGGTTATAGTTTTAAGCTCGACCTTTTGAACTTTCTTACTAGTATGGAGGTGGATCAACACTTGGAACACAAGTGTCTATCAATCGATGCTCAGGGATTACAGCCCCCTTGTCTTTCTCTGTCTTCCCGCAAATAGTATTGATCGACGGTAAAGTGTGGGTGTCTATCGATGTCATGATGTTAGTATCGGTCGACGGTGAAGTGTGGGTATTGATCGATGTCATGATGTTAGTATCGGTCGACGGTGAAGTATTGGTGTCGATCGATGTCCGCTTTTCTTTGCTAGAGATCACTTCTTGGAGGGTGTCGACTGCCCTCATAGACTTATGGATCGTGCGCGAATCAGCAGGTTCCTTTTTTGAAGAACCTAAAAATCCTCTTCTCATTGCTTCTTGGTACTAATATGTATGTACCTGAAACACAAGAATTTTTTTTAGAAAAATACATAGACTAAATCAAACTAATTGAGTCCAATAGTGAATCCTTGCTCCCCGGAAATTGCTCTAAATTTGACATTGTGGTGTTTACTGTTCTAGCAGGGTATAATTATCCTAAACAATTAACTATAAAATTAACCCTATTCTTAACATACAAAATAATACTCTTGCCAAGAGAGATTAGGTGTAGTACTTAGGGATCGAATCCACAAAGAGCAAAGGCACACAATAGATTTCTTATTTCTAAAGACTAAGCTAGGTAAATATATATATTGGTGGTGATCAATCAAATTAAGGAAATATTCCTTATCAAAAGGTAGAGATGCAATATGGAAATATGCTACTAATGCAAATATGGAAATATGTTATTAATTAACTAGATGTAAATGTAAATATAAATATGCTAGATCTAGGGTTTCAAGCTAAATGAATTATAGGGAATAGGAAGCACGGAAATGTAAATATACTAGTACTCAAATGTTAACTATTGTGACCCTTTTAACTCCAACTCTCGTATGCGAGCAAAAGGAAAGACCATCGATAGACGGCTAAGGCCTGATGTCGATCGACGGTGAAATCAGAAGGAAGTGTATGTGAGATTTGATAAGTCCATCAGCCTTATTAGACCAGCTCTTGCATATGTTTGACAGCCTAGTTAACCAAAATCTAATGTGGCACAGATCTTACTCTCATAGTTGTCCATATCCTATCATCGAGATCCTAGTTAGTTACTCTAGAATGCAAGCATTAAGCACAATTCAATTGATGGATATTAATGTAACCTAGCAATCCTACTTTTGGGCTAATCCATGATTGCTATCTTTCAACCCTAAATCTAATTGATAACTACTCAAACATGATATTTTTCACATAAATCATAGGTGAAATATATATGAAAAATAAATTAAATAAAAGCCAAAGGAGTTCCAGGAGGACTCTGAAGGAGTTTCTCTTTTCTCTCGTAACCCTAATACAAAAATGAATAGAATGGTCTCTCTCTCTCTCTCTCTATGTGTCTTGTTAAGACATAAATATAAAATCCTAAATCTAGGTCAAAACTTGTCCAGGGTATTTCCGTCATTTTGTCTTGGGCTTTGAAATCTACAGCAAGTGTGCTACATCGACTGATGGCAAGTGTGCTACACCGACCGACCTTGGGCTTTAATCATCGGTCGACGCCAAGTATATTCCATCGATCAATGGCTTCGTCGGATCGTAAATGATTAGCTACTCTAGAATGCAATCATTAAGCACAATTCAATTGATGGATATTAACTTCACCTAGCAATCCTACTTTTGGGCTAATCCATGTTTGCTATCATTCAACCCTAAATCTAATTGATAACTACTCAATTGATAGGCCTGATATTTACCACTATTGTTCCATGATATCAGCCCTATTTTAGAGTCTACTATATGTGTTTGGAGTATGTTTTGGAGTATTTTAAGGTTTAGGTACGTTATGAAGAACTTTGGTGATTCTAGAGCTTTTAGAGATGCAAAACGGCACCAATGTGTCAGATGTTTAGATATGGATGGAGACCTTCCCACTGTGTGATTGAGATGATCATTTGACATAAGACGGAGATTTGATTTAGCTTTCCAATGCCATCGTTTTTAGGTTAATCAGGATCGTAGAGCCAAAGTTATGCCCGTTTTACTGGAGAGTGGTCTGTCTGCCTCATGAGAGGAAGCTGACGAGAAGATGAATGAGTGTCGATCGACGGCACAGCCTTGGTGTCGATTGACGGTGATCCCAGAAGACAAACCCAACTTTTTTAATGGCCTACTTAAGCCCAGAAGCCATCACAAATTACCATAATGCACTTGGACAACTTAAAACCTTATTTATATGTTTTCTAAGCTATTGTTGACGGTTACACGTAGACACACAAAAACGCTTACCAAGTTTTCTTTTATTCATTGTTCTAGGATTAGGAGAGAAGGGAAGAACTCATTCAGAGTCCTCCTGGAACTCCTTTGGATCTTTATATTATATATATTCTGTTCATATATGATTTCTCTGACAAAGATCATGTCTGAGTAGATCTCTTGTTAGGTTTAGGATTTACTAATGGTATTGATGGATTAGCCAAACAATAGAATTGCTAGGGTGATTATTAGATCTATCAATAGAATTGTGTTTATTGCTTGTGTTCTAGAGTAGCTAACTATAACCTTGATCATAGGATAGTTAGGCGCAAGCGAGAGCATGGTCTGCTACCAGTATTAATCATGTTGAGCAAGGTTGCTAGAAACAAACGAGAGTTAATTTAGTGAACTTATCAAATTAGATCATAAAGCTTGACTCAAAAGACCATCGACCGAGGAATGATCATTGCCATCGATCGACGGTCATTCCGTGTCAACAAGCAAAAGTTGAGACATCAGACTTAGTCAATGATAACTATGATTAATACCCTTAGCTTCTGTCCTCTATAATCCACTTGCCTGAAACCCTAAATCTAGCTATTTATTATTATTGTTTACTTACCAATCAATCAGTTATCTACTAGAGTTTATATACTGCTTATTAATATATTTACCTAGCTTAATCGTGACTGTATTGAGTTTATTATCTGCCCACGCTCCATCTAGATTCGATTCCTAAATACTATAATTTGACCTCTCTTGGCAAGAGTAGTTCGTAGGGTTTATTTGATAGAGCTTGCATTGAAATACATAAAACCCTCCTGTTAAATTTGGTGTCGTTGCCGGGGAGCAAGGATTCGCCATTACACTCAATTTGTTTGAGTTAGTCTAGGTATTTTTCTATATTAGTTTACTTACATAAAAAAAATCGTGTGTTTCAGGTACATAAGTATTAGTACGGGGAAGCAATGAGGAGAGGATTTTTGGGTTCTTCAAAAAAGGAACCTGCTGATTCGTGCACGATCCATAAGTCTACGAGGGGAGTCGACACCCTCCAAGCAGTGTTCTCTAGCAAAGAGAAGTGAGCATCGATCGACACCAATACTTCACCGTCGACCGATACTAACATCCTGACATCGATCGACGCCTACACTTTGCCATCGATCGATACTATTTGCGGGAAGACAGAGAAAGACGAAGTACTAATATTGAGTTTTGACAAGAATGGTATTTTACAAGACGAAGAAGGACGCGCTCGCAACAGTGCATGAAAATTGATTTATGCACAGGGGGCTGTAATCTCTCATCATCGATTGATAGCATAATTGATCAGGCCTACTCGACTCTATGTTAACAGGTCTGCGATTCAATCTCGAGAAATTTAGGGGATCGACAGCTAGATGAGACCTGCATACTTTAACCATGTGCGCAAGCACCCCTTTCATGGCCTTCCCCATGAAGATCCCATGGACCACCTTGGAACACTAGAGGATTTTGTGTTTAGCATCTGGAGCATGAAGGAACTATAGAATATCTCCTCTGCAAGTTATTTAAGTATTCTCTCTCTAGGAATGCAGTTGTTTGGCTGAACCATCAACCACCATGATCTCTCACTACCTAGAACAATGTCAAGACTGCGTTTCGGACTAATTTTTTTGATGATGCGAAGAACGAAGAGCTAAGAGATAATATTTTGACATTCTCTCAAGGACCTACTAAAGGGTTCAAAAGTTCTTGGGACAGATTTAGGGGGTACCAAAAAGACTAACCACATCATGGTTTCACGGAAGTTCAACTGCTTGGATTCTTCTGCAAGGGTATTAATGTGCATTATCATATGATGCTCTATCAGGCAAGCGAAAGAAACTTTGAAACCAAGACTTCAGAGGAAGCTAAGAGACTGATTCAGAACTTTGTGTCTAGCAACAGTATCAAGAATATGGATACTCATATGATGCAGTCAGGTGTGATGAATAATGACAAGATCATTGAGGTCGAGGACAAAACTGATTATGTACATGAAGTCTCGTTGGTAAAACATGCTACAGAAGAGGACGAGAATCATATATATCAGAGGATGGAATCTATTATGGAACGAGTCATAAAAATTCAGCAGATGACAAGTTCATACTTAAATCTGAGGTTGGATTATATCTACAAAGAGCTGAATGGAAAATTTGAAGCCTTAGACGCCCATGTCATGATGCTAGACACCCAGGTTTTTAAGACAACAGAAGCTGTAAAGAATCAAGAAGCTCTGGTTAAAGAGAAAAGCTGAGGAGAGCAAGAGGCATCAGGTTAATGGCATCTTAGATAACAACTTTGGGGAAGTAGTCGAGCATGAGAAGCTGGAAAAAGGTCTTTTTCTAGTCGAAATTTATATTTCCTTTGGCAGCTCGCACTGGTGTAGATCGACACCATCAGTTGAGCATCGATCGACACCCATTGAAAAGTGTTTAGGAACAATAAGAATTCAGAGCCACTCAGACTTTGCCACACGACACCCGCATCCTTCCAGCATTTACTCTATTAAAACGCACGCCATCGATCGACACCAACAAGACGACTTTGGTTGACATCAACGGGCGACCGACGACGACAACAGCAGCCGAGCATCGATCGACACCCGCCCATGTCAAGCTCTAATGCACACCGCTCATCATAAAGGCCAACAGTTAACACCAATCAGCAGGATGTCGATACACCAGAACAAGGGCAATTGATCCCAGCTGAGACCTCTTTTGTTGGCAGTATCGATCGACGGTACATACAATATATTGATCAACACCAACATAAGGACATCGGTCGACATCAATGGGCGACCAACAATCGACAACAGCAGTAGAGAATCGATCGACACCCAAGGGAGAGCATTGATCAACAAACACCAACTGATATCGATCGACACCCATCATTGGATGAAGAGCCAGGTTACATGATTGAACCATAAACGGTTGAGGAGAGAATGCAAGAGTTCAAGGGTTCACACCTTGGTGTTCCAAAACATCTGCAACCACCTATTTGTCTAGAAGAAGCTGTTAGGATTCCCAAAAGAGTGAAGTTGATACATGAACCTGTGAAGTTTGTGGTTCCTTGTGCTATATTAGAAGTTGAATTTCCTATCCCACCAGATAGAGGTACGCATCTAGGTTCCTACAGTGGGGTATTTGATGATCATATGTTTGCAGTAGCCTCTCAGAGAGGGTCGAGATGTAGAGGTGAAGTCGATAAAGGGGTATTTCATTCTCATCCAGACTGAATTAGATATCTAGAAGTTAAGCTAATGACTAAAAATAAGTATTGAGTGGGAGACAACTCACTGTTAGGTTTGTTTTAAATTTTGTTTATTTTCATTTATTATTGATTTTTTCGTTTTTATGAATTTCAGGTAAAAAAAAGAAGAACAATGTGGACACTGTAGCAGAGACATTGTAGTGTCGATCGACACTGTAGCAAAAACACCGATCGACACTGTAGCAGAACTAGCCATCGACACTGTAGCAGAACTAGCGATCGACACTGTAGCAAAAACATCTATTGACATTGTAGCAGAACCGACGATCGACACTATAGCTGTGTTACTGTAGATTTGACACTATAGCACGATACTGTTCATAAAAAAAAAAAAACTTGTTTGTGTTTATTACTTACTATTTGTGTTTTATTTATTTCAGATCAAGGAACATGAGTTTGCACAAGAATTGATCAATGGCTGGCCAGCATAGATCGACATAACAACCCAAGTATCGATCGATAGCCACTTAACTGTGTCAATCAATGGTCATATCCAGCGAGCAGGTATACCGTTTTCCTTATTAAATTTTGTCATTATGGTTTATTTTCTTCACTAATCTCAGACTGTATAATATTGGGAGAGTGTTGTTTAAGTCTGTGAAGTTTACTAATATTGTGTTTTATTTTGTGTTTTATAATTATAAAAAAAAAGTAGAAACTTACAAGTGTATCACCGATCGACGCTGAAGCATTAACATCGACCGACCATGGATCATGATCATCGGTCGACAACAACCCATAGACATCGATCGACACTCTTTTACAGAGAGAGTTATCAAGTTTCCTACTTAACTATTTACTTATGTTTAAAATTTTCCTTAACCGAACCGAACGGATTACACTGGGGACAGTGTAATTTAAGTTTGGGGGAGGTTCGCTAATGCTATTTGATTTGTTTCAAGTTTTATTTCCTATATATATAATTTTTTTTAAAGTTCTAATGATCCAAGAAGGGGACAATGATCAAGATTTATTATTGATTAACCATACTTTAGCACCATTCTTAGAAGGTTGTTTGCAGAGATTACTAGAGATACCAAAGTTGATCATCCTGCCACTATATCACACTTGCTTAGAAAGTTTGAAGGAACCGAAGCTGATTTCCAACACAAATCCTGACATTATTAGCTTGTTTTGGGGTTTGGTATACACTGAATCAGATTCCTTCTGCAAGTTTGTAGGTACACGTAATTGCACCTTTGGTTCCCTTCTCTCTCTCTCTCTCTCTCTTCTGCATCTATTTAAAAGCTTAAAAGATTGAAATGACTTCTCAAGATGCAGAGGGGTAGGTACATTACCAATGATCCCACTATTCTAATTCGGAAGACTGATCACACATTGTTGGAAGCAAGGGGTAGGTAAATTACCAATGATCCCACTATTCGCCTACAACCTTGCCCAAGAAGCAAAAGAACGAAAAAGAGAAGAGAAAAGAAATGAAGAAGAGAAAATTGAGAATAAGATGTCATCATTGTCCATTAAGTTTGAGATCTAAAAAGATTCAGAAAAGAGAGAAAAGAGGGAAGAAAGGAATCACAAGAAACTGAATTTCTTATTGAATAAACTTGTAGATTGAAAGGTAAATATTACATTGGTCGATAAAGAGCTTATATAGGCTCTGGAGATGATGAAAAAAATGATAAAAATCAGAAAGAAATCAAATTAAATGAAAAACTAGACGTTAGAGAGAATAAAGGGATGTTGGCTTGAAATGGGGAATTTGGATGATCTCCTTGAATCTGGAAAGTTTGGACAAGAATGCATGGTGTCTTGCGACGTCTAGGTTCATTGAAAAGATGCTCAGAAGGTCCTGGTCGTGGAGATATAGCCGTTGGTCTTCAAATCCTTCAAATCTGATTGCTTCCCGATATGGTAAGTTCAAGTAAATGAAGATCCTCTGAATCACATGCTGGCTGGTGTACGGTGGAAGGGTGGAATGCTCTCCTAGAAGGTTGGATTGATATTCTGGATGTCTTGGGTTGTGTAGAAATTCTCCTGGTCGCCAATGTTTAGTTTGAAGCTGATTGAACCGGTTAGCTTCCAATTGGGGCATGTGTTGAACTGGTTTGGCCGGTTTTGGAAATTGAATCATAACTTCATGATTCCGTGGCAATTTCTCCTGATAGTGGGATTCTTAGAAATATATGAGATCCATATTGAAGTCCATGATTTGGTTTGGGTCGAAATGCTTCTTCATTGGGCTTGAAACAGCTTCTAAACTTGGATCCACGCAGATGGACGGGGTGGAAAACCTCCAGTTTGGAAAATTCATATCTTTCTGGTATGAATAGATTTTGGGCTGATTCCAATTGGGTTTGGACTCTCCTTGAGTATAAAATCCATGGAAATTTCTTTCATGGTGTATTCTCTCTGGGTTAGGAAGATATGATATTTTTAGTGAACATATATCCTGGTTGGCGCCTAGACTGGTTGAATAGGATGATGGCTCGTCCTCAGGTTTAGCTGCTGATTTGATGGCCGCATCATGAGGTCACAATATGGCGACCCGGTCTTCGTAGGGTCAGGTCGTCATATGGCGACCCGGAATCGGAGATCCTAGGTCGCCATATGGTGACCCAGACTCGGAGATCCTAGGTTGCCATTTGACGATCCAGACTCGGAGAGCCTAGGTCACCATACGGCAACCCAGCTGGTTGAACATATATACTGGTTGGCGCCTAGACTGGTTGAATAGGATGATGGCTCGTCCTCAGGTTTAGCTGCTGATTTGATGGCCGCATCATGAGGTCACAGTATGGCGACCCGGTCTTCGTAGGGTAAGGTCGTCATATGGAGACCCATAATCTTGGTGCGCAGGTCGCCATATCGCGACATGTACCTTGTGCGTGCAGGTCGCCATATGGGTACCCGTTTTTTGCGTGTGTAGGTTGCCAAATTTTGCGAATGTAGGTCGTCATATGGCGACTAGTGCATTGCGAGTGTAGGTCGCCATATGACGACCTAGGTTCGAGGTGCTTTTGTTCTTTCCAAGCTACTTTTTCTATAAGTTATTTCTAGAAGTGGTAACCTTAGTCCGTGTTTTCGAGATAACCGTTTTTGACCCCAACAGTTAGCCCCCCAGCCTGGCAAGTCTCGGAGATGATTTTTGCGGGTGAGTAGCGTGTTTTAATTGGAATCACGACTAAGGGTACTTTCCCGAGAACTTTCTCGAGGATAGTTTATTGTGGAAATTATTCCTCCTTACTTTTGTACAAGTAGTGAACTCTCATTCTCATGCGTCGCCTTCAGAACGAAGAAGGATCGATGGCTCGTGGGATCAAGGAAGCCAAGATGGCCCTTCGTGCTGAGTTTGGGGCCCGCTTGGCGAGGATTGATGGTTCCCTTCACTCCTTGACGGCCATCCAAAGTAGGGATCTGGCTCTTGCGGCCATTGAAGGAGGAATGAGTGAGGTCCGGCTGTTCCTGGGTGATACTCCTCTATCTCCACGAGACAAGGAAGCCCGGCTTTCGACACGCAAAGAAGAGTTGGGGGTTGATGAGGGTGACTTTGATGCGATCCTTGGCAGGCGGAGATCCGAGTGCCTCCTTTCGGCATGCTTAGGCGATATGGGAGGACAAGATGCCGCGGTCGTTGAAGGTGTCGCCTCAAGCTCGGACGAGGTGATGGTCGAAGGTGAGGTTGCAGGAACTGATGATGGTGAGGTTGCAGTCTCGTCTGAGACTTTTTATGTTTTTCGTTTATGTGTGGATCGGCCAAGTGTGGCCTTGTTTTTATTTCGGGTCTGGCTGTGTGTGGCTTTGAATCCCTGCCGTTTTTCTGCTTTTGCATGAATGGACCAATCATTTAATTGAAAGGATTTGAGATTTAAGAGTGTGTCGAGTAGTTGCGTGTATAAGGAAGATTATGAGTTGTAATCTCATAACCTAACTCTTCTTTGTAGATCATTCTATTCATTGCTCGTTCGAGATGTGCAAAAAAGTTTCGTGAGTGTTTAGATGTGAACGAAGAGACATGCTTTCAGGATCTCGTACTTTCGATATTCATGCCTAGAGACGTTAGAGGCCAGTGTGTTGGGTTTAGGGCAAGACCTAGATTTACTTTTGGTTAAGCATGTGCGATGACTAATCGGCTTTCGTTTTGCGTGTTATGATTTCAACTTGATTTTGTACCGCTTTAAAGTCCGCGATATGTTCTCGGCTTATACGACTTGTATGGTCAGAATCGAGCATCTCTTCGAGGACAATTTTTAAGTCTCCTGGAACTCGGAGCAAACTGGGAAGGTCCATACGTACCGCTTGCCCGGTCGCACTACTTTTATGACTTTGTACGGACCTTCCCAGTTTACTCCGAGTTTTCATGCGTTTTGTTTGGCAGTGTTTTGGAAGACCTTTCGTAGGACTAAGTCTCCTTCTTTGAACATATGGTTGCGCACGTTTGAATTGTAGTACCTTGCGTATGCTTATTGATAATTTTGAATTCGTATGAGTGCCTGATCCCGACGTTCATTTATTAGGTCGAGATCGTCAAGCAACATTAGGGTGTTCAAATCTTCGCGCTATGGGAGTAGCCTTGCGCGTATTCCGGGAAATTCGACTTTCGCCGGTACCACGCATTTTGCTCCGTAATCGAGGGCGAATGGGGTTTCCCCTATTGCTCGTCTAGGAGTTGTCCAATGTGACTATAAGACTCCTTCTAGTTCCTCGGCCCATTTACCCTTCTTGGCGTCTAGGCGTTTTTTGAGTCCATCAAGGATGGTCTTGTTAATAGTTTCAGCCTGTTTGTTGCATTGTGGGTATCTGGAAGTTGATTTGGTCAATCGTATTTTCCACTTCTCGTAGAAGGCTTCAAATCTAGTTGATGTGGTGGGTATTTTATATCACTATTTAAATTAACCCTATTTCCCACTTTATTCTCTCAAATAAGAGGTTTAGTGTAGTACTTAGAGATCGAATCCACAAAGACTATAGGATTGCACAATAGACTTATTGTTTTCGAATTAAAGCTAGACAAATGGTAATAATAACAATAATGATGATTTCAAGATAGATTTTGTTTGTGAAGATTAGAATAAAGGATTAGACTTAGGGAAAATTCTCAGGTAGTGTTAGATACTGTTTAAATTATGCTGTGGCCCTACAGGCCATAGAAAAATCTACTATGGCCCTACTTTTGAAATGTTTTTATAAATAACTAAATTTAAATCGAAAAATGTGTAAAAAAACATAAAAGCCTAAAACTTGAGATTAATTACAGACCCAACCACCCAAACCATGATCCAAAATCCGATCCGGATTTATAAACCTAAAACCCGACAACTCTTCATTTTCATCGAAGATCTACTTTACCTTTCTCCCCTAACCCTTTCCCCCCTTTCCTTTCTCCTCCTACGATATTGAATCCAAACCTTCCAAACAAAGATAACACTAAATCAAAATCAAAATCACAAGCCTTCATCATCTCTTTCATCATCTGCAGGGGAATCATGCCTCCAAAAAAGAAGAAACGCAGCAGTATATCACCGACGAAGAAGAAGAGAGCGACGGCGGGGAAAAAGAAGGAGTCACCGGTGAAGAAGAGGAAGCAATCACCGGGAAACAGGAAAAGAGATGTGACAGCGGTGGAGAAAGACGGTGGCGACAGAGACTCGTCGTCAACTCCAACGAAGAAAGCGTGTCGTTTGAACCAGGACCAGGAGAGAGAGCCTGAGGCACCACCACTGCATTCCACACCGGCTCCGACTGAGAATGAAACTGACCTAGCGGAGACAGAGCGAGACACGATAGAGCCAGCACCGCAATCTACAGCGGTTGTGACTGACCATGAGACAGACCGGCATGAGACAGAGAGACCACCTCCAACTTAGGCCAAACAACCTTCAGGATCTTCAACAAGATCGCCTTCTCCCGAGGTAGAAGAAGAAGAGGATGAAGAAATTGGGTCTACCAATGCTGGCAGACCTCAGGTACAAGTAGTAGTAGTAGTAGACCTACGTTTAAAACAAAAAAATTATAAGTTTAAGTTGTTGCACTAGTAGTAGTAGTAGTAGAGCTACGTTTAAATCCGTAAGATTAAGTTGTTAATTTGTTGAACTAGTACAACTACGAGTAGTTAATTTGTAGAACTAATAGAAATAGTAAGAGTCGTAAAACTAGATGAAGGATAAAAACTAAATTAGTGTAACTAGTACAACTATTATGATTGTATATGTATATAAAGTATGACTAGTATAAGTAGTTCAACTGTACTTTGTAACTTGTAAAAATTGGTGTAACTAGTACAACTAGTATGATTGTATATGTATATAAAGTATGACTAGTATAACTAATTCAACTGTATTGTGTAACTTGTAAAAATTAGTATAACTAGTAGAAATCGTATGATTGTATGTGTATAAAGTATGACTAGTATAATTAGTTCAACTGTACTTTGTAACTTGTTAAAATTAGTGTAACTAGTAGAAATTGTATGATTGTATATGTATATAAAGTATGATTAGTATAACTAGTTCAACTCTACTTTGTAACTTGTAAAACTTGTACAACTATGGTTTAATATTGTTGTAATTCTGGATTATTTGTTTTTTTTCCAGGCGGATGAGGATATGGCGGTAGAACCCATTAGACCAACTAGTTTTTTTTCAAACCGGCAGATTATGGGAAGTCTTGTAAGCTTCAATCTAGATGCCACCAACACAAATTCATGACGACCCTTGAGTTGTTAGATGAATCAGAGAAGAAATGGTTTCTCGAACACCCCCAGTTCAAGCACTTGTTCCACATGGTTTGCACCCCAACTAGAAAGGTGATGGGATTTCGGATGTTGCTAATCCGCACCATTGTGACGTATAAGAGTCGCCAAGCGTGGTTTGCTGTAAATGGTGCTCCTATTCGCTACTCCGTCAGGGAACATGGTCTCATCTCAGGTTTATACTGCCACCAGTATCCTAAAAACTATAAGAGTGGCTTGAGCATGAAGTTTGCGGAAAAGCAGTTTAGGAAAATGTTCATGAAGAAGCTGAAGAATATGAAGAAGAAGAAGAAGAAGAATCATCCAGAGGAGGAGGAACTAAAAGTGACAGTTCATGATGTGGAAGAGAAGCTTTCGCGGATGAAGCTTGATCGTACCAATGACCGGCTGAAAATGGATATTCTTTACTTTTTGGCCACAGTTTTAGATGGAAAGTCCAAATATGGAAGCCCCATCGACCCTTTTCTTCTGCAAGTTGTTGATGATCTGGAGCTTTGTAACACCTTTCCATGGGGACGTTTCACGTTTGATCACTGCATCAAAGAGATCAAACATGTGAAGGATCATTTTAGAAGGGGACTGCCAGAAAACCCGGGTTGGACATTTCGTGGGTTCATCAACCCTTTGGAGGTAAATTGCATGAATATTTCAGAAGCATTTAACATATGATATATATACTTATATGTTTGCTTGAAATTATGTGCATATATTGGCCTTGGAATGCATTTCTGTCTTGAAGGCAGAATTTAGAGAACTTGTGCCAAACTATGAGCCAAGTTGTCCAAGAATGTGCAAGTGGAAGTTCACATCGACTGGGACAACTGGATATGTATTGGAAGACCTCTATAAGGCTCTTGGAGAGACAAAGGTGAAAATTTAGTAAGATGTTTGTGTAAATTAGTTTTGGTTCAGTAAAACACATAAGCAAGTTCTGTTTATTTGTATTTCAGGAAATTTATAGCATATTGGCACCAATTGAACGTGAGCAACAGGTTATCTACGTGACCATGGACGAAGGGTGTTGGGAAGATATGGAACTTTTAGATGATGGCGATGATGATGATGCAATTGTTGATGGATGGAACAAGTTCATAGTCCGTGAAGGTGGGAAGATATTTTGGGAGGACATTTTCATGGAAGATACTAAGTCTCGAACTCTAGAGAAAGAACAACAAGACATGGAGCAACTGGAGGAGGAAGAGCATGAGGCTGGTCACGAGCCTGAGAGGATTCTCGGTGGGGAACCTGTGGCAGATCTTGAAAATTTAAAAGAAATGGTGATGAAGATGATGAGTCAGATGACTACAATGGAAAGGAAGATAAATAACAAGCTTGAGGATTTTGACAGAAGACTAAAAGTGTTGGAAGGAGAAAGTATTAGGATTGAAAATGATGGTGATGAGGATAATGGCGAGAAGGAACTTGAGGAGCAGGAAGAGCATGAGGACGAAGAGGCTGAGGATAATGGAGAGGAAGCTGAGCTTGATGGTAGTGAGAAGGATTTTGAGGAGGCTGAAAAGGAGCATGAGGAGCTTGAGGAGCTTGAGGAAGAGGCAGCAGGTAATTTATTGTGCTGTGAATTTAGAGCATTGACATTGCAAATGGATTCTAATGTGTTATGACTTTGTTGAAGATGACGCTGAGGAATATACACTTCAAGTAATGGCAGCTGCTGCAGAGAAGGTTGAGGAAGAAGCTGCGAGAAATGAAGCAATGCAGAGGGTGTCGAAGAGGATGTCAAAGCCTTCACGCTTGCAGAAATCTCCTTTTGTTAAGAAGTGATTGAACTTGTTGCTTTTGTTATATTTCTCAAACACTTGTTGCTTTTGTTAAACTTGGTTGTGTCTTTTGTTAAAACTTCTACTTTACAAGTAAACCTTGTTTCTTTTGTGGCTGTGGCTTTTGTTTAAACTTTTACTTATGTAAACTTCTACTTAAATGAATTTGGAGTTGTGATTAGTAATTTGCAGGTATTGGGTATAACTAATATTCCTGGTTTTACTATTATATAAATTATTAAGAATGGTACAACTAGTAGAAAGATGGAACAATTAGCATTAATAACATGTGAAAAACATGAGACACAATAAAATAACATTTATAAAACGTTATACACGTGTTAAATGTGGTTGATCATAAATAACACATAGTTGTACCACTTTTTGTAGTTGTACCAATATGTAGTTGTACCAGTAAATCAGTTATACCATATTGCACATAGTTGTACTTTAAGAGCGAAAATGAAAAATCTAGTTGTACCAAATAAAAAATATGATTTCATCGGTTGTACCACTTTTTTTGGTTTACCTACATGATCTCAAATACTTTGGATGAATGAATATCGTAAAAATACGCTATATGCATGTTTTCAAAAATAATATGGAGAAACATATTAAGAAATCCTATAAGTATAAGGTAGATGAAGCAAACATATGTGATCTTGTAATAAATATTCAAATTTTTTGTTAAGATTCTTCGTAAATTAATATTAACCACTCTAAGCATATATAACTTTGTCCATTTGATTTTTTTTTTTGCATAGTAAATACCATATGGGATCTTTAAACTTGAAAAACAAAAGAGTTGTACTAGTTGTTCTAGTATTTCATGTACCAGTATATATAACATAGTTGTACTACTTGTACCAGTATCATTTGGTTGAGTTGTACCAGTTATACCAGTATTACGACACAGAAACATATAATATGAAGTTTTACAAGTTCTACCAATAGTACCTGACAGAAACAACACATTACGAAGTTGTTCTAAAAAAAGTTTTAAAACTAATAAATAACATCCCTAACACATAAGCAAGTTCATAACACATAAGTAAGACTCATTCAACATTTCCCTCGTTGCCACTTCCATCGTTGCCACCTCCATCGTTGCCACCTCCATCGTTGCCACTTCCCTCGTTGCTGCTTTCTTCGTAACTGGTTTCTTCGTACTCACTGTCGTCACTGTCGCTGCCATCTTTATCACTGCTGTGACCAATCCACTCCGAAAATGGTGGATACGTTTTCTTTCTCTTCCTCCGAAATTCTCCTGCAGATGGGAATCTAGTAACCTGTAATCTTCCTTTCTTTTTCTCCATAAACGGCGGTAAGACAACCTGAGATTGTATTTCTTCAGGAACTTCCCAAGAGGAATGATGAGGCACTGAATGGCACATCTTTTGTAGTTCCCGCATGCCTCAAGATAGCAGCAAGTGCATGCACACAAGGATATCGGTCAATTTCAAAATGCCTACAGCTGCATCTTCTGTTGACTAAATCAACCAAATAACCTTTTCCGTCCTGCCCAGTAATATTATACAGAAGCTCAAATGTGTTTACCACTTCCACATGGAGTGTTTTTACAATCGGACACTTCTCATGCAATTCAGTGTGCACACGTGGGACAAGTAACTGCCTCTGTGGTACACCTACACAAATCTGTCGGTATTTGTTAAACCATTATATAATCTTCCCCACAATCTCATCAATCAATGGCAATAATGCATATTTCCTTTGATCCTTTAAAACACCATTCATAGATTCAACAGTGTTGGTTGTGTCAATGTTGTACCTTTCTCCTGGAAATTGACATCTTGCCCATTTAGTCTCATGAACACTTTCATCTAGATAGTCCGCGGCCTAAGGATACTTTCTCCTGAAATCGTTGTATTTTCTTCTAAACTCCTTCTCTGTGTAAATACCAGCAATTTTTATGAACTTATGGGCAACCATATCTTTCCTAACATTACTGCATGCTCCTTTCACATTATTAGATAAGTGATATATGCAATATCCATGGATCGCCTTTGGGTATACCTCGTGTACTGTTTTGATGATGCTTTGGTTTTTATCAGTACAAAATACAAGCTGGGGATCATCTGGTATCAAGGTTTTCAATGTAGTCAAAAACCAACTCCAACTTGCATTTTTCACACCATCAACTACCGCAAAGGCGAGGGGATAATGATGATGATCTGGATCATGAGCAGTGGCAATAAGAAGCACTCCTTTATACACACCCTTCAGGTGAGTTCCATCCATAATTATCACTTTCCGCATGGACTGAAACCCTTCAATGCAAGCTCCAATCGCAAAGAACATGTACTTAAACTGGTTCTTCTCATCCACTACTAATCGGGTAACAGTACCAGGATTCAACCTTTCTAACATGTACAAGTAAGATGGCAGTCTCGCAAAACTCTCTTGTGGGTTACCACGCACATCATTGATAGCTTTGTTTTTTCCTCTCAAAGTCGTAGAATACGAAACCCTAACACCCCGTCTGGTCTGAACTAAATCTATGAGATCCTTTGGTGCCAGAGTTTTAAATTTTCCGGGATAATCAGCGTGTAACACAGATACAACCATGCTTGGTGTGCATCTTTTCCCCTTCCTGGTTTCACTTGCATCAATCTGAACGCAAGTATGCATCTTTCGATACGTCCTTATAGAGAAAAAATCCGAGTTATGCAGCTTTGCAGCTTGTAAATACAATTTGCAACCAACCCCACGACATTTTAATACTAAAAGTCGAGGCTTCGACTTTACTATATCAACCTCAAAACAATTTTGGTGCACAACTTTGTCCACTAAATCCCTCACTTCATGCTTCGTTTCAAATTCTTGATGCAACATCATGTCAATACCATCATCCCACTCCACCCTTAAAACTGGTGTTTCTGCATGTCTAACAAATGCCAGCTCCTCTAAATCATGCCTTTCGTCAATCACTTCATTGGTTCTTTCATTTCCATCCTCTTGAATATGAGGCATAGTACTCAACTCCTTAAGACCGACCATATCACCATCACCTCTGTCCTCACTCAGAATTTCTTCATTCCCAAAAAATATCTCGTTATTTTGGTTTTCTGAGACAGATTCTGTGAGCTCCACGTGCAAGACACTGCGCCGCTGGTTTTTATCAACTTCCAATAAATATCCCAAAACATCTTCATCATCCATGATATAACATGGCCTCTTATGATCCATTACCAACGGAAAGTAACTCATTTGAATCTTGATAGCACCTACATTGATCTTCAATTTCATGCCTATTCTATCAACCAAGTGAGAATAAGTCACTTCCTCATAACTTCTCTTCAACACTAAAGTAGAAATATGTCGTCTTTCCGATTCCATCGAACTTCATCACCCACATCTGAATAAGTACCCCCATAATCAAAATATATCATTACTTTCGGCTATTATCCATAATTACCTGAAAAAAAAAACAAGATCACTTAGTAGTTATACCGGTTATACTAGTACTACATGTATAAATAATGTCAGTGATACCAGTTGTACCAGTTACACTTGTTTTCATGTTACACTCGCTAAACAATTAAACTAATAGTACCAGTTATACTACGTTTACTTGTCACATAACTACTGACAGTTATACTAGTGGTACCAGTGAACCTATTATATATTTTATTAATAGTTGTACTTGTAAGACTATTTTTACTGGACAAAGACAGTAACACTAGTTGTACTAGTTAAACAGGTTGTTGATGTTACCCTAGTTCTACCAGGGTTACCATCATCGATAAACAACTTTCCCTTACAAATTCATGATTATACTTATATTTACATGTTAGTTAACCTCAAAATCACTCTCATGGGTTTTTCATCCTCATGGGTTCCAACATGATTCAATCAAATCTAACTTGAGAGAGAGAAAGAGAGGGAGAACGTTAGAAAGAGCAAGAGAGAGAAAGACAGTATATATACCCAAATTCAGCACTGTCCAAAATGAAAGAGTGGTCTCTGAACTCCCTTAAGATTTGTCAAGCTTCTCTCTCGTCTTCAGAGAAAAAAAAATGAGAGAAAAAGATGAAGTGAGCACTTGGTTGTTGAAGAATTGAAGAAGAAGGAAGTTTGGTTGTTGAAGAAATTGAAGTTAGGAAGATGAAGCTTGGAGGGTCCACTACAAAGGATTTCCCACGACAAAGTCTTGGTCCAAGGAGAGAAGAAAGAAAAATTAGATGGTTAGGATTGATTTCATCCAGGGGTGGAGACTTATCCTTCATTAAGGGTATTAAAATAATTTTGTTTGCTTGGGGCCATATAGATTGATTGTGGTTGTAATAGTTTTTATTGTTGGGCTAAAGAGCTATTAGAGATCATTGTCCTGCAGATTAATAGATTGCTAAGGTTTTAATTAAACGTCGTTCTCGAACTCAAACTTAAGTGTTTTATAAGATCGCTCTCGCGTATCTCGATTGAGTGTCGATCGATGCACACAGGGTGGCGTCGATTGATGTTCATTCTAACAGTATTGGTTTCACTGTTTGATGGGTTCTTTAAACTTCCAATTCAACTCTCGTTTATTATTAGTTAGTTAGATTGTTTAAGATAGGTTCAATGTTATAACCATGCTCTCGCTTGCGCTATGAAACCCTAGTTTTTAAAATCGAGGTGATCAGATTCAACCTAGCATTAAGAACAAGTTAAACAGAAGAACCAAGAAGATTACCCTAACAATTCTATAAAATCAACAAGATATGACTACCACTGAAGAACCCTAAATCTAACAATGAATTACTCAGACATAGAAATAAATAACATGATTAAAGTCTGAATTAATTGCATAGAATAAACTGAGTAATAAGAAAAGGAGTTCAAGATCTTCTCTGTAATGATGTTCAGATCTGTCTCTCCAATAAACGAGATGTTCCAACTTTGTTTCAGCCTCTCTCTTTCTGGCTGCTTAAGACTGCCTCTCTCTTAAAACTATGGTAGAAAATCCTAATAAGTAGGTCAAAACTCATCGAGGGTATTTTTATCTTTCTGACTTGGGCTTTGATCATCGATCGATGGTAAGTGTGCTGCATCGATCGCTCTCGAGCTTAGATCATTGGTCGATGCCAAGTGTGATCCATCGATCGATGGCTTCGTCGACTCCCTAGATGATCAACTATGGATTCTTCTCTTCTAAATGCTCCAAAAGCTCCAAGTATCTCATATATCTCCAAAACGTTCTTGGACCTGTAACTATACTAAAACATAGCCTAGACCACATAATAGACTCTAAATAGAGCCTATAACATGGCCTAAAACTGATAATAAATATGCTATATCAACTCCCCCAGACTTAATCTTTTGCTTGTCCTCAAGCAAACTAGTCTGTGAAAGAGGTTTCTGAAAGTGGGGACTCACATAATATCTAAGTATAACTATCACCCTACTTTGTTGCAACGACATCCTATCAAGTCAATCACAGAAAACTTTATATAGCCTATCCTAGTATAGCAACCAAATACATTCTACCAACAACTTAGC
The DNA here is from genome assembly GCA_012274485.2 of Sinapis alba. Taxonomy (NCBI): domain Eukaryota; kingdom Viridiplantae; phylum Streptophyta; class Magnoliopsida; order Brassicales; family Brassicaceae; genus Sinapis; species Sinapis alba. The sequence continues at coordinate 399,638 of MU106271.1, forward strand.
AAATACTAGCTTGAATCGCCCCTCTATTGATCTCAGTTCTTTGCATAGAATAAAAGTGAACGCTTTACCTTGGGAGTATCGATCAAGGGACACATGGATTTTTACCTGTGCAAGTAACTGAACAACTAGGTACAAAGTCTTCTTTGATCCATTTCTTCCCTATTTTTCTCTCTTCTCTGAATCTTTTTAGATATCTTCTTCTTGTTATTTTTCTCTTTTTTTCTTTTTCTTTCTTTTCTTTTTGGGCAAAGTTGTAGGCGAACACTGGGGTCATAGGTACCTACCCCTCGCTTCCAGCAATGTGTGATCATTCCTTTGAATTATAATAAGGGGGTCATAGGTAATGTACCTACCCCTCTGCATCTTGGGAAATCATCTCAATCTTTTAGACTTTTAAGTATATGCTGAAGAGTGAGAGAGAAGGGAACCAAAGGTGCAATGACTTGTACCTATAGACTTGCAGAAGGAACCCGATCCAGTGTATACCAAGCCCCAAATCAAGCTGATAATGTCAGGATTAGTGTTGGAAATCAGCTTCGGTTCCTTCAAACTTTCTAAACAAGTGTGATATAGTGGCAGGATGATCCACTTTAGTATTTCTAGTAATCTTTGCAAATAACCTTCTAAAAATGGTGCTAAAGTGTGGTTAGTCAATAATAATTTTTTGATCATAATCCCTTTTTCACTCAATAAAACATTGAAAATTTTATATATGTAGCAAATAAAACTCAAAACAAATCAAATAGCATTAACGAACCTCCCCCAGACTTAAATTACACCGTCCCAAGTGTAATCTGCCTAGACTGGTTAAGAAAAATCAAATCATAAGTAAATAGTGTTAGAGAAAGTAGATTATACCATACTGCAAAGAACGTCGATCGATGGTCATAAGTTTGTATCGAGCGATGGTAGACCATCATCGTCGATCGATTGAAGATTCGAACTATCGACTTTAACATATCTGTTAGATCGCCGTCGATCGACAGCAACAAAGCTGCATCGATTGATGCGAGGCGTGTTAGACTGAAATAGTGTGTGTGTGCCTACTCTCCATGAATTAATTCTCTTTGGTTAGCTCTGTTAGACACTCAAACACATATAAAATCATCATAATAGCAGCATAATAGTAATAGTGAGTCCAAATATAAAAAAACAACATCATAAAATATAAGTCTGAAAGTAAAATAAAACAAAAGACAAAGGTGCAACAAGGGAGGCTACTCCTCGTCCGATGTATCCATGTCAGGCTGCTGAGGCTGTGGCACGGCTCCTGGTGGTGATCTCGCTCTGGTCCTGGTACGGATGAAGCATTGGAATCTAGACATCGTCTCAACCCTAGTCCATATGGCGTGAAGTGTGTCTACCACAACTCTCTGGAAGTCACCATGGTCGTGGATGGGGATCTCTGGGATCTCAGGGAAGGTGGGAAAGGTGGCTGTGGCTGTGCTGGCTCGGTTGCCGCGGCTGCTTCTACTGGATGGGCTGGTCTGAGGCCTCCTCTGCGGCGTACTCTGAGCGGTGCTGTGTGGTGGTGCTGATCAGCTGTTCTGAAGGCTAGGCGCTCCGGATCATCAGCAAAATCCGTCACCTCTGGCTCTGGAAGCGCTATCATCCTAGGCCCCTCGTCGTCTACAAAAGAACAATATTTCCCCTCCTTCAGCCACTGGGTCCTCGTCAAGTGACTGTCATCCATGAATCTCAACTAGCTCACTACAGAGGCTCCATCAAAGCTGATACCAAGGAAGCTGAATATAGGTGTCAGGAGTCTCCCAATCGTCTCCTTCTTCGAGCCAGTACCCTTGAAGGGTTTGTCCTTCAGGGTCTCCAGATGCTCAGCAAAAATAGCCCCCAAGTTCACCTGCTGATCGCCCACTGGTGGGAGAAAAATCTCATCGTCGAGCTCCACTAAATCTTTGACGGAGTAGTACAGCAGTGTGAACTCCTGAACCCTAAACTTGTTGGGTTCCATCTTTCACAACAAAGTGTTGACAAGGGCCTTCATGAAGTAGAGAAGGGTGGGGAGACATCTGTCTGAGTAGTCGAGCCTGAGTCGAAAGGGCCCGTAGCAATGAGTTCCCAGAAAGGATGCAGACATGGGAAAGGAGAGACTGTGCAGGCGGACGTGTCGGACTCGAACCCGTAGATCTCACAGAGTTGTGGAATGGTGATCTGGTACCGCATACCTCTGATAAGAAAAGTCAATGTGGCTTCGTTCGCCACTTTCACTCACGGACTCCTAAAGAGAACCTGAGCTGTAGTGATGCACTGACGGACCAAGTCGTGGTAGAGAGGGTATGTCCTAGTGACCATCGTTCCAAGTCCTAACTCCCGTACCATCTGTCTGAAGTCGATCTGTAGCTCTAGCTTCTTCAAGGTGCGTCTGTCGATGAACCGTGTGGTATCTATAAAAACTCTTTGCCAAGCGTTGTAGTAGAGGCTGTCAAAGTCGCCCCAAGCCTCACTCACAGGATGATGTGTGCATTCCCTTGAGGCTACAGTCTTTCGAGGGTTGGGATAGTCCTCGAATGTGACAAGTAAAGCCTCTTCTTCTTTAGGCCAAGGGTCTCGGCATGGAGGACCTCGTGGCTGAGTAATGGAACCACCAGGATTGTATTGTGCCTTGGTTCATCGTTCGTCCATCTGTAAATAAGAAAGAATATCAAGAATCAGAATCGATGTTAAATAAGTGACCATCGATCAATGTCACCTCATGGGCATCGATCGACAAAATCGTACCACTGTCGATCGACAACGCCTCATGGGCATCGATTGATGGTCCATCGCGTACCAAGGGTTACGAAATCCAAAATAACAAACTCAAATCATGCAAATCATATGTAAATAACGTAGATAGTTCCTAATCTAGTACTCAATTGCCTTAGATCGTCCTAAAATCCGAGCTAAACACCAAAAGTTTTGATTTTTCTTCAAACCCTAAAAAATTCGTAAACTAAGAGATTTAGAGAACATACTTTGATGATTGAGTATTTTAGTGAGTTAAGCAAGTATGAGGGTTGAAAACTGAGTGGTTTAGGCTCAAGAACGAGCAAAATCGGCCAAAAATTTAGAGAGAAATCGAGTGTTTGCTCGTATGAGTTTTTTGGCGGTTTGGACAAAAGTGTTTTTATGAATCGGGGTTGTGTCGAGTTAACCTATCGACACTCGCCATCAATCGATGGTCCTATATGGGCATCGATCGATGGTTTGTTCTGTGATTCCGTTTTCCATTTAAGAAATTTGTAAATGCGTAAATGTGTAATAAGTAAAATCATATTTATTATTAATTATTTAATTAAATTATATTTTTATTTATTTATTTATTTGTATAGAATCATATTAATTATTAGTGGGTTGCCTCCCACTCAGCGTTTTTTAGAGTCGTTAGATTCACGAGACATGGGTTTATTATTCGGGGTCTCGCATTTTGAGACGCATGGTATGAGTATGCGGAATTTCAGCTTCGGCCCATTAATGTTTCATTCTTTGCCCACTCACCGTGAAATCCTCTCCTTTAGGATTAACTAGGACAATTTCCCCGTAAGGTGTAACTTCTTTAATGGTGAAGGGTCCGGACAAACAAGAACGTAGTTTTCCGGGAAATAGAGTTAACCGCGAGTTATACAAGAGTACTTGGTCGTTTGGTTCGAAATGCCTAGAAATAATTTTCTTTTCATGATAGGCTTTCGTTCTTTCCTTGTATAGTTTCGAGTTTTCATAGGTGTGGTGCCTAATTTCGTCTAGCTCATTTAGCTGGATTAATCTCTTTTCTGTTGCGGGTTTAGCATCGAAATTTGTCTTTTTGATGGCACATTCAGCTTTGTGTGTTAATTCCACTGGGAGATGGCACTCTTTTCCATTGATTAGGTGGAATGAGGTGGTACCTAAGGGTGTTTTATTTGCTGTTCGGTATGCCCAGATCACATCGTCCAGTTTCAGAGACCAATCTTTTCAGGATGATCCCACCGTCTTTTCCAAGATTTCTTTGATTTGACAGTTGGATACTTCTACTTGTCCGCTGGTCTGAGGATAGGGTGTGGCTACTCGATGGTGAACTCCATAATTCTTGAGTAATTTCTCGAACACTCTATTTATAAAGTGGGTACCTCTGTCGCTTATAACTACTCGAGGGACTCCAAATCTAGGAAAGATGATGCTTTTAAAGAGTTTAACTACTACGGAAGCGTCATTTTCGGGGTTGCTATTGCTTCTACCCATTTTGATATGTAGTCTACGGTAACTAATATCTATTTATTTCCGTGCGAAGAAAGGAAAGGGCCCATGAAATCGGTGCCCCAACAATCAAACACTTCAACTTCGAGTATGAAATTTTGTTCCATTTCGTTTCTCTTGGTGATTTTTCCTCTTCTTTGGCAAGGATCGCATTTCTGCTTGTAGAATTTTTTACACTGTCTTAAAGCTAGCGAAATGTCCAGTGTGAATCGAGAATGAAGGATTAAAACTAACATTGATATCTATTGGAATGGTTATGTGATCTTCTGTTTTGTATGCGTTATCGATCGATGTTCTGCGGTTATAATCGTTTGACGAGCTTAGCGTGTTATCAGTCGATTCCTCTTCATGTGCCAAACTGACTTTGCCAACGAATGTTGATTCTGCTAAGTACACATTTTCGGTGGGTAAGAAGTCATCTATAGGAACATCGTTGTCTACTCTTATTCGTGATTCGTGATAGGTGATCTGCGACTCCGTTTTCCACTCCATTCTTATCTTTAACTTCTATATCAAATTCTTGGAGAAGCAGAATCCTTCATAAAAGTCTCGGCTTGGCGTCCTTTTTGTTCATTAAGTATTTCAACGATGTGTGGTCGGTGTGAACAACTACTTTCGAGCCGACTAGATAGGATCAAAAATTTTTGAAAGCGAATAGTACGGCTAGTAACTCTTTTCCGTTGTTGCATAATTGCGTTGCGCATCGTCCAGAGTTCTACTGGCGTAGTATATAACATGCAACTTTTTGTCCTTCTTTTGTCTGAGCACTGTGCCTACAGCGAAATCGCTTGCGTTGCACATAATTGTAATGGTAGTTCCCAGTTTGGTGCTTGAACAATAGGAGTAGATATGAGTGCCGATTTGATTTCTTTAAAGGCCTCGAGACATTCAGGTGTATCGAATTTTACTTCTTTGCACAGGAGTGCAGTGAGAGGTCGAGTAATTTTACTAAAATCTTTTATGAATCTCCTATAGAATCCATCATGTCCTAAAAAGATTCTAACGTCTTTGACATTAGAGGGTGGCGGTAGCCCAGTCATTTCTTTAATCTTTGCCTTGTCCACCTCGATTCCGGCTGATGAGACTTTGTGTCCTAAGACAATTCCGCTGTTAACCATAAAGTGGCATTTTTCCCAATTCAAAACAAGATTTTTCTCTTCACATCTAGCTAACACCTTACACAGGTTATCGAGACATGTTTTGAAGTTTGGACCGTATACTGAGAAGTCGTCCATGAAAACCTCCATGAAGTCATCGATCATATCTGTGAATATCGACATCATGCATCTTTGGAAGGTCGCAGGAGCGTTACAAAGTCTGAATGGCATTCTGCGATACGCGAACGTTCCATAGGGACAGGTGAAGGTAGTTTTTTCTTGATCATCCGGATGTATGGGAATCTGGAAGAATCCTGAGTACCTGTCAAGGAAACAGTAGTATTCGTGGCTTGCAAGCCTTTCTAACATCTGATCAATAAAAAGTAAGGGGAAATGATCTTTTCGTGTGGCAGCATTCAGTTTTCTGTAATCAATGTCCATCCTATGTCCGGTGACAGTCCTCATGGGAATTAATTCATCTTTTTCATTCTTTACTACCGTAATTCCACATTTCTTTGGAACAACATGAACTGGACTAACCCAGTTGCTGTCCGAGATCGGGTAAATAACGCCTGCTTCTAGAAGCTTCATGATTTCTTTTTTGACTACTTCCTTCAGGTTGGGATTTAATCTCCTCCGATGCTCAACGGATGATTTGGATTCATCATCAAGGTGTATCATATGCATACATAAATCGGGAGAAATTCCCAAGATGTCATCTAATGAATATCCGAGAGCCTTGCGGTGTTTTCGCAGTTTATTTAGCAATAGCACTTGCTCCCTGCTGCTCAGATTGGCATTGATGATGACAGGATAGGAACTTTTTTAAAGAAAAGTGTATTTAAGACCAGCGGGAAGTGGTTTAAGCTCGATTTTAGGGGCTTTCTCTTTGCTCCAGTTGTCGGTTACACCATGCTGTCGATCGACGGTATTATCGGGGTGTCGATCGATGATGGCAGGTAGATCAAGTTCTTCGGTGTCGACGTTGAATATTTCTTCAGTGGCATCCATCAATCTCATATATTCTTCATTCCGATCATCTATAGCAAAGATGTCATCTTCAGGAGATTTTATTGCTCGCTTGAGAGGATCACTTGAGCATGCAACCGTGAATGATTCTTCTGCTAGGTCGGAGAGATAATCGATATGGTAGGGTTGACAATTGATCAAAGGCTGTTTAATTATTTTTTCCATGTCAAAGACCATCGGTATCTTCCCGATGTTGAGGCATATGCGCCCTCCTCTGACATCAATGATCGCTCCGACCGTGGCCAGAAAAGGTCTCCCCAAAATAATCGGATTTCTGGGTTCTCGCTCGTATTTAAGAACTATAAAATCTGCAGATATGTCACAGTTATGAATGCGTACGGGTACATCTTCAAGGATGCCTTCCGGAATTGTAGTGGATATATCATCTAAAATGAGAGTGACTCTGGTAGGTTGAAATTGTGTTAGACCGAGGGTGACTGCAACTGAATAAGGCATTAGGTTTACACTAGAGCCTAAATCATAGAGGGATCTTTGGAATCTTTAATTGCTGATAGTGTAGTTCAGAACAAAGCTACCGGGATCAAGGAGCTAAACCGGAGTTTTTCCTTGAATGATTCCGCTTACTTCTTCTGATACCATCATTATGCAATGTTCTGATTCATGGAATCCTCGCGTTGCTGCATCTTTCACATACTGCTTAATAGCAGGCGAGATGTGAATGACATTGTTGGGAAGATATCAGAAGCGCTTTCATCAATCACTTCTTTGACGACGAAAGATACTGGGAAGCGAGGAGAGAAATATCCACATTCATTCAAGGTAGCCGCAAATCCTTTAAAAACGCTTGGACTAGATTCAAAAGCTACCTGCTTTCGTGCCCTCACCACGGGTTCTTAGAACCCCAACTCATCAAAACTTTCTATAGAGGACTGAACCTAGACTACCAAACCATCCTTGATACGGCCAGCGAGGGGAACTTCGG